>JABASM010002216.1:0-11693 GCA_019776545.1 Brachystomella parvula | reverse complement strand
TTTGTATTCCCAGATCCGATGCATTGCTTCGGGAGCACTGATGTAGCGCGCATCTAAATACTGACTCACCTCGTCATAATTCATTGTAGCACTTCCGCCAGCTTCACCATGAATCTCATCAAAGTTCACGCTATCAATTCTTACGTTAGCACAATCGTGACCTTTGTTCACATACTTGTATAAATATTTTACGCTTTTAAATCCGGCGCAAATCTCAACATTTATATGACATTCGTACTTAAGCATAAGATACGGGTTGTACGGGACTACCCACTTGTTGTCTATTCGATATTTTCCGTGAGGATATGTACCTGTGTTTCTACGGCGGTATTTTGGATATCCTTGAACATTGGCATCCGTTTCCTCCTCAAAATCTTTTGGAAACTTTTTCTGGCAAGTCGCATTTAATCCGCGATGAGTCATACACACTGCATTAGGGTTCACTTGCCCGCAGGGGCCGTGAATCATATTTTGCGTCACTAAAGCATGCAACTTAGGATGGGTGTCAGGATTTGGAATCTCTGCGCACACCATCTGATCAACCATATCAGTATTTCGAGGTTTGTCTTCGTTTCCAAGGATGATGAGCATGTGAACATGTGGGAGTCCCCGCTTTTGAAATTCAACTACATACATGTAACCACTCACTTCCCCGAAATATTTCTTGTCTTTTATGTCGTGCAAGAACTCCTTTACTTTTAACTGAAAGACTCTGGCTACTAAGTCTGGTCTGTGCTCTGGCCTTTGCCCAGGTCCTAAGTTTTCTGTAATTTCTTTCCATTTTGGATTGCAAGTCATAGTTATAAATAGATCAGGCTTGCCAAGCCTGCCAACGATAGCCATTGCATCCTGGTAATTCTGTTGCATATTTCTAGGGCTGCCAATAAAAGAGGAAGGTAGAACAACTGCTTTGCCTACTTTCAGTCCATTGCCTTCAGCTCTGTTGCGAAGGCTTTCATTTAGAGCAGTATAACTCTCTGATCTTAAATCTTTTTGGTGTGTTCTTATGTAATTCAGCCTATTCGCCTCAATTTTCGTATAAGTGTCCACTGTAAACTGTTGAGTCAGCTTACCTGCACTGAGCAGTGGATTAAATTCGTCTCTAATAGACAGCCGGTATGAATAATATTGAAGCTGAGAAATTTTTGTGCCATCTAAAATGCGCTCGGCGCCGTAGTTTGGTTCAGCATACTCAAACGACGTTGGATTTCTTTGATAGGCAGGGCGAAACGCTTTATCGACCGTTAAATTAACTTCCCAACCACTATCTCCATATGGAAAGAGTATAGGATAAGTCATGGCATCACATTTGTTGTGTAAGAAACTTATACGGATAGTACGATTTTCTGCTTTAGAGTGAATTCGAATATCCCTGTTAAATGGGGGTTCTCCACTTGAACTGTCAAAGACGATTGCAACTTCGTTGCAACGGGGAGCATTGTAGCGCCTTTGATCCTGGGAAGCGTCATTACAAATTGACATGGTAACTTGCCGAGAAGGAACTCCTTCTCTTTCAGCACGTTCCTCTTCCTCAACCTCATAATCCCTCATCATTTTCCATGCTTGGGCAAACGGATTGTTATTTCTCATGAACTCATCAAGAATTTGCATCAATTCTGGGTCGCACTCAGGATTCTCTCCTAGCCTAGAACGTGTAGCTTGCTCTGGGTCGAGGATGTATACCTGCGCAAACCGCGGCTCTTGACCGGGAGCAGGATGAAGCGGAGCAGTCGCGTGGTATGTCTGTCCCTGGATACGGTAGCAATAAGGACCGTAACCTGGAGGAGCTTTGATTTGAGCACCAAAAGAAGCAAAAGCTAAGCTGTTGTTGAACTGCCTGACATTATTCATGAAATTGACAGATTTTTCATGCTCTCCAGTCATTAAAGATTCAATCACTGGGTTCTTCTTGAGAGGGGGTAAACTAATCTTTCCCTCATGGCAACATGAGTTAAAGCCCTTTGGCTGCTTTTCTCCTGCGAAATGTTTCGCATCACATTTATCGCACATTAAGTTTAAGGCTTCGCAGTAATGCGGTGTAATATCACTTTCGTTTAGGTTTTCTAAACGTTGACAGCACCGACGATAATTTACAATCCTCGCAGGTCGCGCGGCACTCACGCGGCGCGGCGTCGTGCTTGCGCGGCTTGTTCCGGGCATCACTTCATCTCTTGTAGTAGCGGCCTGAAGTCTTATGTTCATTTCCTGTGGGGACTCGCTTGCTCTAAGAGATGCCATATTACATCTGACTTGCTCGCGACGGAGTGCCGCCTGCTCATTTGTTTCAACCTGTATAGCGGTTTGGTGCCGGACACGGTCTGCCTCTAATCGTAGCGTTCGTTCGGATTCAGTTTCATTTTGGCGGCGCAGCTGCATGCGAAGACGCGCAGATTCGCGGCGCAGACTTCCACGGTTTAATGTTAAATTTATTTCCGCACGCTCATTATCATTTTGGCCCTGTGCCGTTGTTCCTTGAGATTCTTCTTCTCTCCTTTCCACTTCCGACTCGGACAGGTAAGTTTCTACTGCTCTTGGAGCTTGTGCGTCAGATCCACTGTCGATTTCTGACATTAATTGGATCTGCTGTCCTCTCGCTGCTGTCGCGTTATTTCGAGTTTGCCGCATTCTAGCCGCCGCTGGCGTTGTATGCGAAAAACCATAGCCTCTTTTCCGTTTTGGCATATCAGATTGTTAAACTTGTTAACTTGATAAGAAAAAAAAATCTGTGATGCAAAACCCTTAAAATTACTTTTGCTTGGTTACTTATGCTTAGGTTGCAAGGAAAAAAAGATAGAAATGGTTTGATCTGATAAGAAGATGGAGTAAAGTAATTCAGAAACGGAAGAAGAAAAAGAAAATAATTCTGGAAAATAAGGTGTAGGATAAATGTTGTATTTTTCCTTGGTAAGTGCGTGTGCTTCAATTCATAGGCCTCGTTTACTTCAAATTGCTTGTTTATCAGACGCTATTTCCACAATAACGATTTCCCAGCGATTGGAGTAAGTAATTTGAGCCTAGTAAAAAGAAGTGAGGAGGCTCTTCTCATTCACACACTAATCTTCAATCCAAGCTTCTTGTAAATGTATAGAAAGTTGGAGAGAGAGAGGAAGGAGGTGAATAAAAGAAAATGGACAGCTTTTTGATTTTTATCAAAAAATCCTACTGAATATTTTTTTCCTCTCTGGATAGATAAATAATCTAGAAATAACTGCCTTTATTGAAAGGTTAAGCAGCCTTGACGTTTGTGTCTAAGGTTTCAAGAAGTTCTCTGGAGTGGAGAAAGGGCCCTTGACCTCTAGAGTCTCTGGGTTCCTGCTATGGGCCCTCGCAAGAGCTTAAGCAGCCTTGACTAAGCAGTCGAAGGTTTTTTTTTTCTACAATCCCTTGAAGGGAAATGCAGCCTTGACTGAGCAGTCGAAGGTTTTCTTTCTACAATATCCCTTGACGGGAAATGCAGCCTTTGTACCCTAAGGTATGAAGGTTTTTTGGTAGTACAGCCTTTTTCAGCTAAATCGAAACCTGGTGAAAATTGAGATGAAGAATTGAGGAAATAAAAATATAAAGTAGTTAAAAAAATTGAATTGAAACGGAAAAACCTGTATTGAAATTAAACTCTAAAAATTGAAATGAAACTAAAACAACAAAAACAGAAAAAAAAATAACGAAAAAAAATGAAATACTCTGAACTAAATATTAAGAATTGAATGGAAAACAAAAATAATGAAAATTAAGTCTATTATGGAAAACTGTTTTGCAAAATTTAAACGTGTAATTAAAAGCTAAAGGATTCAAAACCCGTGCAATTAAAAATTCAAAAACTCTTCAAGAAATAATTCTTTGAAAAAGGATCTACTTCCTCGGAAACCAAAAGCAGAAATGATAATGAATGGCGGCGGAGAGGATTCTTAGAAATTGGCCGTTGTTGATTTGCTTTCCCTCCTACCCAGCCCCCTACTTCAAGCGTCTTTTCCTTTTCCACCTGTAACGGAGGAGAACGGGAGTTTTTGCCTTGCAGGAAAAATGAGAAATAAGTGGATTCTCCCAGACGGCATGGCACCTCATTCTCCTTTCCCTTTCTTCTTCCCTTTCCTTTTCCACATTCCGCCACCTATCATGAACATAACGGAGGAGAAAGAGAGTTTTTGACTTGCAGGGAAATAAAGGAAAGTGGATTCTCCCAGACGGCATGGCACTTCCGCATTCCCCTTTCCATTTTTTCTTCCCGTTTAGATTAAATTGAAGGTCATCGCTGAACCCGCTAGAGTGGAGAAGATAATGGAGGATGGAGATTGAATTGGTGGACATTGGAGAAATTCGTAATCAAACCTGAGCATGCTTCACTTGTCGTTCTTCGCATGAAAAAAATCTTCGGAGAAAAGCCCGAAGCCGCAGATATCAAGGGATTCATGCACTGATTTTGTTCCGAAGCTTTCTTTATGCTCCACATCACGTTAAAGGGAGAAAATTAACACCGTTACATCTCAATCTTCTCTACTGTCTGCAATTTAAGATCTAGAATCAGCTGGAACTGATGAAATAAAATCAAGCCCTCGTTCAGAATTCCAATGGAGTCAGACCTGTTTATGCCCATTCACCTAGAACTAAGAAGTGAAATCAGGAAGCGAGAAGAGTTCATGAAAACTTTTGTGGAATTTTTTATTTATTTTACTTTTGTCAGGGACAATAAAGAGTAAAATTAATTGGAAGAATCTTCCTCTCCAGCTTTACCTTCCTTAACTTTGTCACCAGTTTCACCCGGATCCCCTCCTTCATCCAAATCATTTTGTTGAGAACTGGCTGGGGTAGATGCAGCCTGGGAAACGATCTGATCTAAGTCCAGTGAAGCGTAAAAATCCTCATCACCGTAATTGACTGGCTCCATGCTAGCAGGAGCTGGCTTGCTCGGAGTCCCTAGGACCTTGTCTCCTCCCATGTCCCGCCAGGAAATCTTGGCCTCTCCTCCCATTTTTTGAGAAAAAGCGCCTGGCTTTCTCGTGGCCAAATTGTTCATGAGCCGACGGCGAAGAGCATTCATTTGCTTCGAACGGGCTGGTAATGGGCAATGACCACAGAGGTTGCAGAAATTGAAATCCCCTAATAAAATTAATAAATTTTAGTTCTATAGAATCCAAAGAACAATGCCAGAAGACTCTGAGAGAGGTTTTTCTGTCATGGCGCTGGAAAAACATGAATGGAGATGAACGAATGAAAGCATGAATCCATTCATTTTTTTTTTCCAGCAGCGGTCCTTTTGTATCTTAAATTCCAATCCTCGCAGCGACCCCACCCCTTCCGTTGGCTCCCTTCTGGCCGACGGCCTGGTGCGATCAGTTGGCATTCGGGATTGATGCATCTGCCTGAAATTATAAAAACGTGAGATGTGAAAACGAAGCGAAATGTGATTCCTATCATTATACTGTAAAAAAAACTATACTGGAAAGAAATACTGTGAAATTGCTTACATCTCTTGAATTTGGCGTCTTTCTTGGCAACAGTGCCACACCATACACAAAAGCGATCGTCATAGCCCGTAAAGTTTGGAAGGCCTTCAGGGATATCCTTTCCTCCACGACCATCGCGCCCTCCACGTCAACCACGTCCGCCTCGTCCTCCACGTCCACTACCCGATACTTTAGCCATTTTGAGGATGATCCTGTACAGAAATAAATTTCGAGGATGATCCTGTACAGAAATAAAAAGGATACAAAATGAATTTAAAAATAAGAGTAAAAAATCGCAAATAAAAAAAATAACAATGAGAGTAAAATTAAAAAATTACCTTTGATGTTTCCTGTTCCACGCTACTTATGCAAATGAGAGCATGGGAAGAAATCAAAAGAGCAGGACCGAAAGAGAAAACCCGAGAAATGAGCGGAGGAATATTAATGAGGAAATCAAAAAAAAATTGCAATGATTTCCCAGAGCAGGATGCAAAAAATACACCGAGAAATGACCAAAAGAAAACCGATTCTCAACAGCAACAGGTGTAAAGTCCCCTATCGTCCCCCTTCGCGTCATCCTCATCCTCATCATCATCTTCTTTCATCATCCATTCTTCACTCTCCTTCACTCACTCTTCTATCATGAATTTTGGTTTCTTAAAAAAATGTTTTCTCAAAATTTTCGGGTTCTAGCCTCAAAATTTTTGGCTCACCTAAGACCTCTTGAAAAGGGGAACATTCTGATCTCAAAAGAATTTTCATCACATTTACCGTTTCGGAGGAGATGTCGAACTAAGTCGACTACTTTTTATAGCCGCATGTGCGAACAGAGAAACAGTCATCTTTATCTTTTAGGGGGATGATGATTTGACAGGTTATATGCTTGGTTGCAATTTTTAAGTTGGAATGTTCCGAGCTCCACGCTTTTTCCCAACTGCAATTTAAAAAACTATAACCCAGTACGTCGGTTTGTTTAATATTTAGTTACTTCCAAGCAATCCACGTATTTTTCCATAGCTTCTTCACCGAAGATAGTGAATTGAATCGTGAAGTCTGAATTAGCCAGTACTACTACCTGTGTGTAGTTTACCTTTTCCATTTGTGTAATCATACGTTTTGGTCCTAGTTTTATAATTTGACCCATAATCATACGATGTGAGGCCGGAGTTGCCATTGCCAATTCGTTTATGGGTGTCACGACTGTTGCAGGAATTACAGGCATCTCCCGAGAATTTTGTTTGAGCCCGTCCGGAGCCTGCGCCATTAACTGCTGAAACGGTGAGACATTCGCAACAGGTGACGTTGGTGGGTTCGATGTAGTCGGGAGGGTATTAGGCAGCGCCCTTGTGTCATCTAATAGAAACCATAGTCACTGAGAGTAACTTTTATCAAAAATTCCTAAAAAAGTTTTTACCTTCTCGAGTTTTTTTTGCTGCTGCAGTTCCCGTTTCATTTTCTACCCTTTTTAACTGTCTTTGCCTTCCTGACATTTTAAACTGAAGGTTAAAATTAACCACACAAAATTAAAAACTTCTTTTCAAATTCGTTGATAAGTAAGATAACCAGACAAAGCAAAATTCCTGGAACGGCACAAAGCAAGTGTCGAAATACTGCACAGTGTAGAAGTTTAAGAATATTTTGTGTTTAGGAGTAAGGTTAAACATGTTCTAACAATTATCAAAATGGTTACCATGCAAACAAACTTACATTTTTTTTTCCAAAATATCTAATCAGGAACCCATAAGCGGTTAGAAAAAAATCTTATTTATGACATGTTTGCATAAGATTTTCAACTTTTTGGTCAAACAAATATAAGTTAAAAGAAGAGTGGAATGTCAACCAATTTAGCGCAATCTAATTAATTCCTGAGTTTTCTTTCTACCTTCGAAAGGACTTCTGCCTTAGGCAAAAAAATGATTTTTTGCGGAACAAAAATGGATTTAAAAATCTTTTGATTCCTTCCTCTTAACAGGTACTAGTTTAGTAACAATTTGATCGGAGCGGATCTCCGAGATTTATTCTGAATAATACTAATTAGCAAATTTTGATTTCAGCCAAGTTACATATTTTTACGTCTCTCCAGGTCATACGATACAAAACAGAAACGTGGACCCAAACTTAGTCTAAAAATTTTTAAGATTATTCCACACTAATCTGTATAAGTTAATCGGACATTTCTTTTTTAATCCAAGTCGCACGCAACTGAAAAATCAGTTTCTTGGCGCTTGAAATCAACTTTTTAATTGAACAAAGTTGAAGTTAAAAATCTGCTGTTTACTTTTCCTTAGTCTGTATGAGTTTAGAAACATTTCGTTTGGAGCAGAACGCTGAAATTTTCTGGGATTAGTTGGTTTTAGGTAATAATCTCCTTTGCTCCAGGTCCTATGTAGCAAAAAAAAAATATTCTTTTAAAAAAATCAACTTTTTTGTGGAACGAAATTGAAGCTAAAAATCTTTTAATTGCTTCCTATAATTGTGTACTAGTTAAGTAACATTTTGATCAGAGTAGATCGCCGTAATTTCTTTTGTCTAATTATTAAATGTAATTTAAAGTTACGCATAGACTCAAATGCATGCGTAGTAATTAGAATTTAAGCTAAATGACTAGAATTTACGTTTAGTTACACGGTTTGAGGCGCAGTAACTAGATTTAACGCGCAGTAACTAGATTTGTTGCGCAGTTACTAGAGCTAAGATATAAATTAATGTGCAGTGACTAGAATAGATGCGCGGTGACTACACTTGATGCGCAATACCTGAATAGATTCGTGTTGACTCAATTTGAATCGCGGTGGCATGAATGTCGAGTAAATTTGTAACGATCAGGTGGTTCATGCGTATGCAACACTAATTCCACAGACAAAATTCCAGGACACATGAATTTTGATGAGAGAAATTAATTATTATTAAAACACTGACTTCTCATTTATTATAACCTCTTTCCTTTTTGTACCCATTTTTTATTATTCCTGGCAATGTATTTTTTAAGAGTGGGCACATGATCGAAATATGAATGGCTTGCGTTAGTATGTGAAAAAAGTCATCGATTTGCTTCTGCTGTTCCGGCGTTTTCTTCTTCGCGCACAATGGCATCCAGTCTTTTTAGTCGACGCGCTTCTCTTCTTCTCGCGTTTTCTCGTTCGCGCACCATTGGATCCAGTCTTTCTTGTCGACGCGCCTCTCTTCTTCTCGCGTTATCTCGTTCGCGCACCATTGGATCCAGTCTTTTCTGTCGATGGGCTTCTGCTCTTTTCAGGTTTTCCTTTTCTTTGTATTTCTCATTTTCCCTTCTTTTACGGCTTCTGGCCGCATCTGCTTTTCGCTCTTTTGAAGTGCGTTTGCGCTTCATGGCACCTGTTAATTATGTAGGACAAAGTTATCAACTGTAGCTGAACAATTTATTGAAATGTATGTTCTTACTGCTTGTACTGCTAAGCTTCAAAACTAAGTCTTAACCTGGGTAACCTTTGAGAAATCCAACGAATTTTCCTAAACTAAAAAAGGTTTGGATTAATATTTCTTCGTGAATCGATACGTATCTAAAGCTGCGGACCTACCTTTCTTAGCGGATGAACTTTTGTATGCAACAAATTCACAACATCTGGCACTTCTGGATAATAAAACTGCCAGACGACTTAATTCTTTATAAAAAAAAACAAACACAATGCTTTTACCAATCGTCATGGAATTGTCTTTGGCAAGCGACCAAAAATTCAGGTGAACCAAAATATTGTAACTCTGAATATCAACATGATGTAGAGTATTATACTCGGTTTTAGGGTATTTTGGTATTATAAAAACGGAATAAAACCGTCAAACCATTAACCTCCACCGTAGGTCCAAATTACCACGGCAAATAACATAAGATTCAACCTACTCAACCAGTACCATCCACATACCCGCAAGTTCACCACGATACACATAGCCTCAGCAGTTTACTATTCAACATTATTCTCATTATAATTATCACACCTTCTCCTATTAAATAAACGCGATCGGAACCTTACGGATGTAAGGTTCCAATATTTTCGGTCCGCTTGAACTTTCAGCCATGTGTCATGTCTCTGACTGAGCTAAACTGAAAGTCCCGTCACCCGGACACCTGACATAGCGTATTGCTGAAATTAATCGGGTAGTCTAGTATGCCTAATACACTTCTGCTAGGTTTTAACCACCTACCTCCTCTTTTTTTTTCTAGCTCAGATGTAGGATGTGCCAACACAACTTTGTTGTCTACTTCTAAAAGACGCGTATAGTGGGGAATTAGGCAAATAGTAGACGAGAACGTCCGCAACCGTTGCGCGAAATTCCATGCCTTAGTAGTTATATCTTTATTTCTAAAAATAACGTAGTATTGGGATTAAACACATATTAACCCAGTGCGTCTCCCACCGCTGTAAGGAATTTCAGACCCACTGGATCTTGCCTTTGTTATTATACTTCACTTCCAAAAATAGCCTATGACTCGAAATCATGAATTTTATAACCCACTTCTCTTATTCTAGCTTGAAGCTCACATGTGTCAACATAGCTTTTTTATTCAGTTTGTTCTTTCGGAATCTGATGCTGACTCATCGCTTTCAATATTCGTGTCTGCTCCGTTCGTTACGACCAGATTCTCCCATGGTTCTTAAAAGACGCCATATTCAAATTCATATGGTTCTGGTGAAAGCTCTACCACAGGAAAAGTTGTTCTGCACGGATCGTGTTCCAGAAATGTTGAACGACACATGGTTAAACGCGTTGGATCTCTTCCTAAGAAATGCGCCATCGCTTTTTGACCCCAAAACGTTGATCGCGAAGAATATTTGGCTTTCAGTAAGCTATCCTCGTTGATGGATTCAATCAAAGTAAGCTTGTCAATATCACGCAAGATGAGTTCAGATAGCGTCAAGTTAAGTGGGATTCCTAAAAATAGTAACAAGAATTTAACAAGAGTACCGTAAAATGTTCTTAAGGAGAGAGTTTGTTTTTCTATGTTTTTGAACTTTCTAAAAACGGTCCAATTAAAAAAATTTTTTAAGGCAGATATTTGTTTAGCAATGATTGAAGCGTAAATTAGTCTGAAAACCTGAAGTTCTTATTTTAAATTTGATATTAGTTTCCTAAAAAAGTATGTGTAACATATGAAGCAAACAAGTGAAGCCTTTGATTAATGCGTATGGTACTTTTTACCGTAATTTCTTTTGTGTCCTGCCTTTACCAGTTCGAGATGTATTAAATGTGGTTTATCCTTTGTCAGGCTACCAGAATCACGAGTATCCAAAGCTAAGTTGCGGAACAATATGACCTGTAATGAGCTGGGAAGTGCAGAACAATTAATTAAGTCCGGTCCGACAGAATTCGCCCCATTCCAGCGTGTCTTCTTTTTGTTGCGTAATTCCAATTTCTAAAGACTTTTGCAATCCTTGAAATGTGACAAGCTAAAGGGCGAGTAGTTGTGGCCGTGCCCGTTAATGCGCAGACATAAGAAGACTTCTGTAAGCGTTTCATTTGAATTAGTTAAACTGGAAACGCAAGATCCGGGAGTTAGGTGCTTCGTCGACATGTGCAGGAACTTTAAGCCACGCTGCGATTTGAACAAATCTGTGAGCACTCTAAGCTCAGGCTCGTTTTCAGCAATTGAGTGAAGACTAAGTGTTTGCAGTTGAATTTTTTGCAGCTGGTCGAGTTGTATTTCTGCAATTTCCAAACCTATAAAAAACAGAAAGCAGAACATAATATATTTAGAACGGGTGGAAGCATTAGTTGATAAAGGTAATTTTCTACCTGACGGTAAGCGCTCTCGTGTGTCACCATACATTTCAAAGTCAAGTTGAAGATGTTCAATGGTGGATTTTTGCCGCAAAAGGAAATGAAAAATGCTGCGACAAAGCTGCACTGCGTAACCCTTGATAAATGGAAGCGAGGTGTTCAATGTTGTTAGCTTATTGAATTTAAATCCAGGATTTTGAAACAAACGGATAGCGTTTACTGCTCCTCTAGAAACACTTCGGTAATTAACACTTCCTCGTCCGAACATTGTGACAGTAAAACTTTCCAGATTTGACAGGCATATGAAGTCCAGGTCAACCGACTCTAATGCACAAAGGCTCGAAACATGGGTATCCGTCCAAAGTTCCTAAATCCAAAGTTCCTAATGACCATTGTTCCTAAATCCAAAGTTCCTAAAGCCAAAGTTCCTAATAAAAAGGCCAAAGTTCCTAATTCTAGTTTACACAGTCCTTTTGATTTTTCAGCAAGAAAGCGTTT
>JABASM010002215.1:0-11694 GCA_019776545.1 Brachystomella parvula | reverse complement strand
GAGGAGGTGAAGCGTATTATTTACTGGTTGTTTTCTTTTGGTGTGAAATTAAATGAGATGAGTGAAAGAAAAATTAGGTTTGATTAGAAAATATTTGTGTTTAAAGTCAAGCAGAGAGGTTTTTATGGTGGTAAGGTTAATTTATAGGAATGAGGATGACTTGTTTCATGATCCTAATTTGTATTCGGTGGATTGATAGGGACAGCCTCCATGTCAGCTCTACCTTTTCCTCCCCATAGTTACACCACACAACAATGGGGGCTCCACCTTGATTTTCTGATAGATTCCGAACTTATCCTTCATTCATTAGATGGATTCACGGACTGTAGAGGATGATTAGGACTCTCTTATAATAAGGAATGGGTAGAAATATAATTCCAAATAAAACGCCCTCTTCTCAGGAATAGATGGCTATGAGTATCAGTGACAGGAATCAGGCTCTGAAAAGAAGGGATCCATTGGAATTGGAATAAGATTCTTGTTTGATTTGACAAGGACTTTTAATGGAATAAAATGGATAAGAAGAGAGTATAGGTGAATAATAGCCAATCCTCCATTCCACTATTTCCTGACTCTCAACTTCCCTTTCGTCATCGTCAGCCCTCCTAAATACCAAAACAGCTCCCGCATGCATGATGAACTTAGACTTTAATTTAAGTTTTTTCTATTCAGTGATGATGGTAGTGATAAAGAAAATGGGAAAGAGATTCTTATCACTCAACCGGCAGCATGATTGCGGAAAAAACTAATGGAAAAACCCTTTCCATCGCGTTCTAAGCCAGCTCCTTATCATGATGACGGATGTGTATTGGAGATTGTGAGGGCGATACTCGGCACTTCGTGAGTGTGGTAGTATTCAAGCAAAATCCCGCTACGGAAATGTCGCTTCACAACACAGCTAACTCTGTAGTATAGTAGGCATTGAAAAAACGTTGCAAATAAAATTACCCTAAAGCGGGGTGAGAAGTGATACAGATCTTGCAAGCAAGGCCAGCAGACGCTCCGTTGACGAAACGGAAAACCTCTCACGCGGTGTCCCCATATCGAAAAGGTCGCCCACCGATGTGAGCATTTCAAAATTTCCAAAAAAAAAAAAAATCATTTCCCTAAAGAGGGAAGGGCAATGGGTCATGAGCGATTTTATAGCCGGGCTTAGATTTAGTCAATTCAGCACACCATCCTGAGCAAGATACAGTTTTTCCAGACGCCAATGGCGCTTGTGGTGGATGCGCTTGGGTGAGGCAGTTGGTGTTTTGCGCTCATGAACTTCGCCCTTCCCTCTTAAAACTAGGATTATTTTCAGGCTGAAAAATTAGGCTTGAGGCGTGGCTGGACTTTAAAGACTCGTGTACTTCGGGAGAAATCAGTTCTTCGAAAATTCAAAATACAGGCATCGAAGGAGTACCTTTCGTATGAAAAGACGCTGAAAACGCTTAACTTCGTTAAAAATGAGGCATATGTCAACCCTCTTTACGTGCTATTGTCTTTTCTCGCCCCACCTGTTCCTTCTCACCCCGCTCCACGGCTCTGCAAAATAATCTCTTTTCAACGTTGTTTTTTATTTAAAAAAATTAGCGTGAAGCCGGTGAATTGAAATTTGCAAATAATTAAGCCATGTGAACAAATTATTTAAAATTTAAGGAAATTCTTGGTAAGTAAAATGGCAGCGCTAAGTTTCTCCGCGATATTCTCCCTGTGTCTTATCTCGCATGCCAAGAAATCTAATAGGGCCGAATTTGAGTCGATGTTACTCAGCCCATGATAAAATTCGGGCTGACATGCAAAATCGGTTTACAAGGCTGCCTCAAGCATGAAGCCAACTTGGTAGCGTTATCAGTTGAGGGACAATGCCGCCAGTCTTATACTCTGCCTGCAGATTTCGGGGTGATGATAAGAGAGTCGCTTTTGAAAATTCTGGTTCTTTTGTATTATTAAAAGGGTAGGGAGAGTGTATGCTGTAATATTACTATTCCCTGATAAGCTCCTGTTCATTCAGATCATTGGGGAAGATAGGGTTCCCATTATATTCTTCTCAAGTCCATTGTTCCCTAATTTAACTGTCCATTTGGTTCATTAGGCATATTTTCCTTTGTTATATTTTTTTCTTAGCCATTTTCTGATGGATCATGCATGATCCCACTTCAGTAGTAGTTTACTCCTATCATGGCTATAGTTAATATTATGTGCATTTATCAGTGAAATTTTTCAAATGGTCTTTACTTCATTCAGCATTTACATATTACACTACCAGTGCCTATAGCATTCCTCCCTTCTTTTATTCCGAAGATCCTTATCTTGTCATGAGATGACCCAGCAAGCGCCACAATTCCAACCCATTCTTTCTAAAAACTTGTTATAAATTTTTAATATGTAGGATAAAAGAAAAGTCATATTTGGAATGAGAGTCTTAAATATTTTATTCAATCCCTACTTACCTATCTGCACGCTAAAAATGAAGAGAAAGCCAAGGCTTGATAAGGAGTTGAAAGTATAGCCTATTTGCAATAGAAATAAAATTTTATTGTGCCTTATTAAAAAAATCGAACTCACTGTGTCATATCCCTATTTTTTGGAATGAGTCAGATAAACGGAAATTGGATTAAATTTTTGAATATTTTTTTCTGTAAAAATCACAGGAAAGTTAAGTTTTGGTATTCTCCTTTTTGTTTTGCGTTCGAATTTTCCATAGGCTTTTTCCTGCTTGAGCAAAATCGAGTTAGCTACGTTAAGGAAGAAATGGGAGAAAGCGAGCTCTAGATTCGGAGAAAGGAACTTTCACTTCTCAATCTCAAACTTTGAATTTTTCTTTTTGCAGGGGATGAAGAGAACTGGAGTGAGTCGGTAGATGGCGAGAAGCGTGAGGTGGGAAAAGCTGAAGTAAAGGACACTGCCGACCATGGAAATCTCCCTTCCTCGACTTCAGTAGATTCAGAAAATCCTAGAAGCCCAGAAGAAGGCTCAGAAGGTGAGAATCTCTCACATGGATCATTGCCTAAAGAGACTTACGCGGATGCTGAAGACGGAGGTATTGAAGCCAAACTTGTTAAGAAGGAAAATATTTCTACAGATGAAGAAATGAAGATGAGTAAATCCCTCAAAAAATCCCGTGTCCCTTCAACTGATGGTCGAGAGGATGACGGAGGGTCGTCCCCAGTATTTGATCTCAGGAATTCAAGGCACGGGAGTCCCGGGAAGTCAGAAGCGTCTAATGGACCACTTGGAAGCTTATACTCAAGAGCAGTTAATGCAGGCTGGCTTACCGTACTTGCAACTTTTACCTCCAGCTATACGGAATGGTAAAACACTCTACTCCTGCCATCTTCATCCTTACCGCGTGACTCAGTTTGACAAGTGACAATATTCTTGTAATTTTTTCAGATGCTGCCCGATTTTTCTTTATGCCACCAGAACTCACAGCGGTGCCTGCTTCAATCACCCCTAATCTGGCTGATGGGAACCCACAATCCAAACAACCAAAGAAGTTACCAGTGCCGGCTGAATCACCAGTTCCTAGAGCTGGTAAGTTCAATAGCGAAAAAAGCAACGACATTAATTTTAAAATTGTATACATAAATCGCTTGTGAATCAATCTCTCCCAAGCAGTGGTTTTAAAATGGCGTGCTCTTGAACTCTACCCTTGTGTATATGAGGTTCGGAAAATTGCGTGCTGCTCTAACAAGCGAGTCTGGGAGTCTCACAGATATTTTTAAGGAGGAATTCCTAATAATCGACTTGAGTTTTCTAGAGCAACCCAATTCCATTTCGTTATTTTTTTATTTTTTTTTTTCATTTTAAATGTTTTTGTAATATTTTGTTTTTTCTTTATTTTTACAAAAACGAAAATAACTGAATTAGCGAATCCTCCTTAAAATTGTTTAGCCAACTATAGAAACTTTCGTAGAAATTTCATAATCATCTAATGCTCTTATTCTCGCAGAATTATTTTTACCCAGGAACTCGCTTAAGTACAGTGGGAATTTGGAATCGCCCCATTTCTAAAATTTTTTCTTTGAGAATTAAGTGCCTCTTGAGTGAAGGGTGGAAATTAATTGTTTATCATTTATTGATAGGCCCAGTCTACATGTGCGAGCCGTGTAATATAAAATTCAGCTCATCTCGTACGCTGGAAGCTCATCAAACCTACTACTGCTCTTCAAGGAAGGAAATTGGTGAGTTCTGTCTACTAAATTTTTAATACTACATAACATATTACCCCATTCTGAAGAAAATAAGGACCGCTGAGACATGCTAGAGAAAGTGAAGAGATCAAAAGAAATAAATTTCTCTCTTGTCGTTGTTCCTCATGGCAGAATTTCCTCTTTTTTGTTTTCTCCGTACTTTGGATTATTTGCATGCGACATGGGGCTATTTTCTAGTCCATGAAATTGAAGGGAAGAATTCCCTTAATGACATTTTCAAGGGCTTAATACATGTCACCTAACACCCATCCCCGAAAAAGACGTAATTGAATTCAGGAAGAGGCAGACATCAAATTCAAAAAAACTATCAATTTTCTCCAGCTCTTCCTCTCACGTAGATCCAAATTAGCATAATTGAATTTGAGTTAGAAATTAGGTAATGAATTTAGTAGCTGTGAAAAATTTGAGTTTGCTTCTTTATAGTCTTTTTTCCTAATCCATATTCATTAGTGTTCTGGAAAAGTGATTAACGAAATTTTACCATTTTCTCAATTACGTTCCTTCGTTTACCAAGAAAATTAGGAAGAAAACTAATAAGATTTTTCTTTTTTTTTTTTTTCAGAGAAAGATGTTTCAGAGAACAAGAGTGAGGCGTCCGGGGATGGGGAGACGAAGAGCAATGAGATGAGTCGAGACACGCCATCCGTTAGCACTGCTGGGAGAAAGCGTGAGAGAGAAAGCTCAGGAGAAGACCAAGAATTGTGTATTGATGAGAGTGGAATAGAAAGTACTGAAGGCATTACCATAAACCCTACAGGAGGAACTAGCTCAACTCCAGCTCCGTCTTCATCCCCCGTAAATAAAAATTTGAAGACAGGGAAGCTCTATGCCTGCAGTTACTGTAGCTACTCAGCCGATAAGAAAGTCAGCCTTAATCGTCACATGAGAATGCACTCAGGTGGTCCACCTGCCTCATACCAAGCGATTCCAAATGGGAATCTTAGTGAAGAGTCCTCTTCTGCTGGTCAGTCATCAAATTTCCCAAGTCTTCAGCCCCCACCGGCGGGACGCGGTCCGGAGGGAGTCGCGTCCGCTGATCGCTACTGCTTTGACTGTGAAATCCAGTTCTCGTCACTCAAAACTTTTAAAGTCCATAAGCAATACTACTGTAGCACACGTCACGTCATGAAAATGCAGCAGTTGGGCAATGGGCCACCGGGGACAGGCAAACCACCCGACGTTGTCAATTCCGGTGGAATCTCACCCCATGGCTCAGGGACGCCTGGGTTGAAGATATCTGGTGCAGGGTCTCCAGCCACTCCTGAAGAGAGTCCAGTCCCAATAGGCTCACCATTCTCCTCATCTCAGCCCTTTGTTGTTCTCCCCACGAGTCCCGTGATAATCGTGCCATATTGCTTCATTCAAGGGGCGAGCGTCGTTCCTGCTAACTGTCTCCCCAGTACAAATGCTCTTGTTGTTTTGCCAAATGGCGGGGTTCATAGTCTCCCAGGGACGGTAGGACTCTCATCGATACCAATCCCACTCTCACTCCCTTCACCATCGATTCATGGGGTTGGAGGCGGGGGTATGATTCCCTTTGGACACCCTCAAATCTCACCCCCGAGTACAACAAATCCATCTAATCACTCACCTGGTCAGCACTTGGTATTTAACGACCCTAAGGACGTCATTCGACGGATCTCTGGCAGAGGAAGGAACTCCACTGCCTCGGCTGATACAACACACTCAACAGACTCAACACCCTCACAGTCCCATCTAAGTCATCGGAGCCGGAGCCTGAGTGAGAAAGATGAGGAAATGGAAATGGTGAGTGAGAGAAATGGGGAAGAGTGCATCCCAGCCATTGATCTCACTCTTCGTAATTTCATCAAGAAGGAAGTAGTAGAGGAAGAAGAGGAGAAAGAGAATCAGGAGCTCGGTCATCCGCCCATCATGGGCAGTTCGCAGCCCCAGCACCCATCCTGTGTCATTCCTGGGACGAGGAGCAGGAATGAGCCCATTAGTCAAGCTGATATGGAGCTGAGACATGATACTTAGTGCTAATAGCCCGTCGAGGCACTCACTTGGAAGTAGTGGGAGCGGACGCCGTACCCCACGCCCACCCTCAATCAGTAGCTCATGCTCCACTTCCCCTGCACCACTCACCTACTCGTCCACAGATCATAAAATCAATGGTCTTAAATTTAACCGCATCACTGCTGGACATCACCCCTACTCATTCCAGGCTGTTTGAGAGTTACTCAAACGGATCACGGACTCCAGTCGGCCCTAAACCCACCAAGGACTCTGGGATCCCAGGGAATAAATTCAGAGGTGAAAAAATGAGCGCTGTTTCTACTCAGCTCCCTGGTGGAGCTATTATAACTACAGCAAGTAATCAGAGTCTCGCTGAATTACTGATGTCTAATCCACCAGAACTTTCAGAGAGTCTCGCCAAGCTCAACTCACACCTTGCCCTCAATCCAAATTCTCCGATGCCATTTGACCCAGCCTCGTTGATGGCGGCCGCAGCAACGCTCCCACCAGAACTTGCTATGAGTTACCTTGCTAATATCCAGCACTCCCTCAATCAACAACATCACCAGCTCCAGGCCGCCGCTGCAAAATCTCAACAACCCCAACAACCTAGCATGAAGAGAGGCGTCTGGAAATGCATTGACTGTGAAATTGTTTTTTACAAGCAGGAGAATTTTCTGGTACACAAGGAGCAGTACTGTGCCTCTCGACCCAATGGGCTTAATGATGGAGTGAAAGGGAAAGAGCCTAATAATGGAACTCATGTCCGCGGACTCAAATCTCGAGAAAGTCAAATCTCAAAGGGTGATGGAATGGCTTCACGGAGCTCATCATTATGGGCTTAATGATGGAGTGAAAGGGAAAGAGCCTAATAATGGAACTCATGTCCGCGGACTCAAATCTCGAGAAAGTCAAATCTCAAAGGGTGATGGAATGGCTTCTAGAAGCTCATCATCTGCTGGAGATATTTCTCCAAGTCCCCCACCCTCAGCTCAGCACCGAAAAGGCCCTGTCTCTTCTTCCTCTTCCCTCGAACACAATTCGAGAAAATCTCCATCATCAGAAACAAAGACTCCAACTGATCAGTTTAGTACGAAATCTGAATCTCCAGTTTCTTCTGGCTCTCCGCTTGGAAGCCCTTCACGGACTACTCCCAATCAAATGAAAACTGAAATCCCATCATCAACTTCTTCCTCAACTCCACCGTATCTCTGCCAAAAGTGTGGCGTTAAGTATAGCACGCTTGATAACCTCAGCACTCACCAGACATTTTATTGTAACAAACGACCCTCAGCCGTTGGACTCAATTCAGAAAATCCTATCAATGGAACGGCGAGTCCTAATAATCAAAATTCCTTTTCTGGGAGAAAGCCTAGCCCGCCTCTTGAGAAGCATTTTTCTCCAGGGGGAAACGGATTTCTGAACTGTGGGCGATGTCAGTTGGCCATACCTGAGGAGCAGATGAATTTACATAAGCCTGTCTGCCATGGACTTTTGAATGGGTCAGGATCTTTGGTCTCCTCACCAAGTGCAAGTCTATCATCCTCAAATTCAGGATGGAAATGCCCATGCTGTGACACCTACAGCCCAACAATGTCAGCAGCTCAGAAGCATTTAGAGACTCATACCGGGATCCGAGCTTTCAAGTGTGTAATCTGTGGCTACAGGGGGAATACACTTAGGGGAATGAGAACACATATCCGAATGCACTTTGACAAGAGGGTTTCAGACCTTCAGGAGGGAGACTACATTTCCTGTATTACGGCCACGGATCTTGAGTCAAGTGGCTCACCGCAGTCTGGTGCTGCTCATCCTGGGCTCAGTGCTGGAACCGTCAACGGTGCTTTGACCGTAAGTCTATAGCATTACTTCAAATTTATCCCCCTGTACGGATTAAAATGGGCATTAAAGCCTCCTAGACACGTCTGCAGTTTTTCCGTGAAAAATTACCTGTCAAGCCGTTTAGGATATTGAATTCTAATTTTCAAGTTTTCTAAATGCTACACTACCGTAACGCTTTTCCGTATCTCAATTCTTCAGTTCAAGAACTCTTACTGTTTTTTGACCGAAAATCGCTTGAGTGAGAAGTTTAACTTAATTTAGTCAAGGAATCCAAGCACATATGCCGTATTTCAATTTCATATTTTCATTTTTCTTTGAATAATTTTCACTCCTTTCATTTGTTTTCGCTTCTCGCTTTCGCTTGAATTTACGTGGCTTTGGGTTCTAAAAAAATAATAAATTCTTTAATTTCTATTTTATAAATTTCTTTTAATTTAGAGTTAGAGCTTTAAATAGATTTTGAATTAGAACTTTTAAATTTTCTTGGAATTAATTTTAATCTTAGAATACAAAACTTTTAAATTAGCGGAATTAAAAATTTTTTAACTTACAGTTTTCAAATTTGTTGATTTGAATTTATGAATTTAAAAATTTTCAGACTGTCGAAAGTAAGTTTCAGAACTCATGGATTTTTTTTAGTCACAAGCAGACAAAGATCCCTTACAAAAACAAATAGCGCTTTCGTTGATGGGAAACTAGAGAATCAAGCTAAAAGTTTTGTGTTTAGACAAACCGACCCACTTCAAGATTCCGTTGTGGTTGAATTAAAGCCACGACTATCTTTATTGTATCCTACTAACAAGGTTTTATGGGTTTATATTCCAGAAACGAAGGAATCGTGTTACTCTAGTTGGATGAGGAGGAAAAAAGGAAATGAAGAACTTTCTTTGCTTGGAGGAGGATTGAGGAGAAACTGGAGAAAGTCTGAGCCTCTCGTTTCTTGAAAGTATCAATTCTCCACTCGTTTCATTCTTTGAGCTTTGGTAGTGAAGTTAGTGTCTCTATCTCCTTGTTAACGTCTTTATATTATGATAATAGTGCCAAAGTCTCAATAAAAGAAGCCTCAACATTCCTCCAATTTTTCTCAAAAAATTTTTGGAAGTGAGTCGGAAACTGAGACTGTGGATCCTTATATAGTAGTTAGTGTATAGTCTAATATCAAAAAAACTGAATTACTCAAGTCATGTCTATAGTAGTTAATTCAATTTCTCTCATCACCTATTTCTAACTGTAGTTATATGCTAAGTTACTGTTATTACTATAGTAGTTTGGTAGAGGAAACATTAGATCCTTGATGTTTATTACAAATTATTCTCCAGTCAAGGTGTGCTGGAGCGAGCAAGCTTTTCTCAAATAATATTTTGTTTTTACTGCTTTATCTTGAAACGGATTTTGACAGAGCTTTACCTTTGGATTTTATTCTCGGATTTCCTTTATACGACTTTCTCCAAATGTTGTCATCCCCGGGGAAAGCTAGTTTTTGAGTGTAAACATTTTATTGTCTTTTTTAAGTCAGATAAAAAAAAATGAAAACACGTTTTAGTCACTAGTGCAAAATTGTTATGCCGTTAGTGTAGTATGTAAATAGGATGGAAATAACTAGAAGAGGAAAATTCTTTTAGGAGTGTTCCAACTACCAGGAGGTTTTTATGATTATGACTTACCCACTTTCTCTCACTTTGTGTTCACTTTCATTCCTGCATCATAAAAACCTGGAATTTCTTTCTCTTGTTTTACACTTGTGTAATTCCCCTCGTACACGGTTCGTGCTATAAGGAGCTAAATTATAACTTACCAATCAGTTAAGTTCAATTTATGAGACTAATGAAACAGGAATGTGTAAGTCAAAGTCGATCTATTAAAATGTGATAGTCGAACCTCGTTTTTCTTTAATTTATTTCCTGCATCTGTTGACATTCCGGACAATTCCGGAAGTTTGGCGTCCTGTTTGTTTCCAAGCTGTTAGCTAACAACAAAAACTTAGAAGAGAATAGAGAGTGGCTGCTGATGGGGTGGAAACTTTTTCTTTTAGTTGCCTAACAAGAACTCTTTCATCCTCTGCTGGTGAAAGCATCCTTTTAGTCCAAATTGTAAGAAAAAAAGGATTTGTGTTCTTTTTTTTTCTCAAAGCGAAAGGGACTCTGGTTTCATTGACTCCTGTCTAGAGAGAATTTTTTATTATACGTTTTTCTGTTTACTGCGGGTGAATTCTTTTGTTTTTCTTTTAAACTTTCCCGATCCCGACGATAACAGTTGTAGTCCCAAACAAATGGAGGCTGTAGAATGCTTCGCTATATTTCTTCACAAGCAGCCAGATTAAAGAATAAACTCTGTCGTTGAGAATTTAGTTTTTGGTAAGCTTTGATATTTAGATAGGAAAATTTTCTGGGTTTGAGATTTTCGAAATGAAAATTTTTGAATGGAAGATTTTTGGATTGGAAATTATCGAGGGAGACCACCTGACTGACAAGAAAAAAAGGTGAAAACATGGCGTTGTGAGCCATTTACAGAGAAAAAGTTAGTGGCACTTATGTTAATTCTAATTTCTACCAATTAAATTCGCTTGGAAAACTTTCTGCAGGCGGTGAGAGTGGATTGCCTTAGATGAGGGTTATCCACTCTTTTTTGACTTTCACTCTCCCAGAAGGATAAAGTAAGGAAAAAATGTTCTCCTGTCCTCTACTTCTTTTTAGGAAAACTGCAGAATTGGGGTTACAGTCATCCAAGGTTTAGGAGATTTCACCAAAACACCGGTGTCATTAACTTGGATCTTTTTTACACTAGGAATTAAATAATACCATTTTCTGCTTTAAAACACAGGAAGTAATTCTTTGAAATAAATTTGCGGAAAACATTGAGAAAATCCTTGGCTTCTATAGCGTTCTAGGAAGCCATTTTGCTTTGCACCCGTACTTTGGGCTTAATTTACGGAACGTTGAATTTAATTCATGCCAAATTTTAAAATTTATGGCTGGAATTTAACGCCTCTAGGCTATTTATCCTAGGCTCATAGAACTCAGGGCAAAATTAGAAACTACTTGCCTTCTTCGTGTTTTAATTTGAGTCTTCCCGTTCGTGAAATTGAATTCAGGGGCATGATGTTGATGGTGGTGAGTAGGATGCTGCTCTCCCGGTAGTAGGATTGCTTCCGGGAGACAGCTAAGTACCAGAAAATTTGTCTTGGAATGGAGCCATGGTTATGAAAGACCTAGGGAGGAGAAATTAGCACCGTGATCTCTAAGCTACAATCCTGTCGACCTCAGGTTTTGGCATCAAAATTTCCAGCTTCCAGTTTCAATCTCGAGATGATCGTAAATTGTAATTTATGTTTGAGAAAGTATCTGGCAGGACTATTCTTTTTCTTAGAAAAAAAATGCAGCAAGACAGGCCAAACCCCTCTCCACACCTCTTTCATTTATTCCATCTTCTTCAGATGAGCACAAAATAATGGTAGGCAAAGATAGCACACCGAATTTGGTGAAACTGGCATTACATTACTCCAGATAGTGTCTTTGAACAGAAAACCCTATGGCCACCATGAGCGAAATTCTTAGGCCGATCTGAAAAAGCCCTGCATCTAAAACTGCCGGAAAATATTTATAATCAGCCGTCGATGGTGACTATTTCTTCTTTTGTTTCAGCGATTAATCTTGCAGCTAATTCAAAACAATAATTT
>JABASM010002214.1:0-11695 GCA_019776545.1 Brachystomella parvula | reverse complement strand
CTACGATGCGTAGGAAGTAAAGGCCCAAAACCGGCGCTAAACAGCGTACAAAGGCGAATCCAGCTCGGACATTACGAGCTACGATAGCTACCAAAAATAATAAACGTTGAACTTGAACAAATTTTATTTTTCCAGCCAAGCAGGACAAGTTTAAGTTTGAGTATGGAAAATTGGTCTCCTGTGCTGATAATCCAATTGAACTAAACTACTATTTTTAGAAATATGTAGTTAATTTGAAAAAATTTAATTAAGGCAACATGGAAACTGAGTTAAATCTCTAGACTACATATTAAGTCTTACAACATAATCTCTCGTTTCGTTTTACCTGCAAAAACTCGAGTCGCGTCATTATTTTTAGCAAGTGTCCCTTATTACCCTCTAGGTGGGGTAATAAGGGACACCACCTTTTGGGTACGATCCGTACACCCTCTCCGCTAAAGCTTGAGGGTGTACGGATCGTAGAGAGGAGGGTGTGCCCTCCGGTTCTCCGGCCCTCCGGCCGTGTGTCCGCCATGCTGTAATCCCAATGAGCAGTAACATTCCCAATGACAGTAATATTCCCAATGACAGAAATATTCCCAATGAGCAGTAATATTTCCAATGGGTAGTAACTAACGCCGTCAATCGCGGAGCTAAAATTTGGCAAAATAAGTTATTCTGTAGAGGGATCAGAGCATTAGATCATGGCGATAAGATCTCAAAAATATTTTGCTCTTTTAGTATGTTTCTTTAGGAACAAAGCTGGAAAGCGTCCCTTATTACCCCACAATACGGTACGTGAAAAAATATTTATCTCGAAATCAAAATCAGCCATGGAGAGTAAAGAGAATGAGTTCCTGCAATTTTCATTGGGGGTTTTTGCATGGTGGGGGTTTTCACATATTGGGGGTTTTCACATTGGGAGTTTTCACATTGGGGGTTTTCACATATTGGGGGTTTTCACATTGGGGGTTTTCACGTGTCACCCTCGTGCTCACGCACTTCTAAGGAACATGCGCATGTCTTAAGACTCTTGCCATTGGTAATTATGATTCTTGGGAGTGCGGATGTTGTTTTGGCCCAATTCATTTTGAACTGAATTTTAGAGAGACAGGAAAAGGTTGGATCTGATATTTTCTTCTTGACTTAGCTCCATCCAACAAAGAGTAAAAGTCCATTCGTGCAAGTCACAGTTTTTCTTGAGTCTTAGGGACCATCATCAGCACTACTACTTAGAGCTTCCTCTCGTGTCAGTCTCCTATAATCGCCATCAAGGATTCAGCTTCAGAGCACAATTCCTTCTCGTCCTCCTTCCCTTCAGTTGACATAGCAGTCATGTTGAGGAGATTGAATGAGTAACAAGGAATGAATGCTAAGTCCCTACTACTACTAAAGAAAATCTCCTTTGCTTTTATACAGATATTCCTTGAGAAGAAGGAAGCCAACGTCACACATGTACATGCCCATGCCCAGGGCTGCTTTCCTTCCATCCCAGGATATACTGCTTGTACTGGGATTTTATTTTTAAAAATATAACTGAATGAATCAATGACTGGAGTGGGTGGATTAAAGTTTCCGGATATGTTTTGATCATTCGAGTACAATGTTTGGAAATGACATTGACGAGAACCATTAAAGGGAAACAAGTTTCTTTCAAGTTATTTCAGCTGCTCTTTCACCACCACTATCCCCACCCACCTACCAGTCATCAAAGCAATCTCAGCTCTAATTAATATCTCTTCTTACAATGCAAGCACTGCGTCATCATCAAACTCAGCAAAGAATCTTTAAAATTAGCAAGAACTCATCATTTACCATTTTCTTCCTCAAGGTATATTTAAAAATTTATTTTAACTTGTTCACTTTTGTGAGCAGTATCCTTTGAAAAGGTGGGACGGAAATATCATTCATCTTTTTCTAGAAATAAAAATAGTATTGAGAGTAAACTGAGAAGCCTCTTTGCTTTAGGGAAATCAAGAAAAGAAGCTTGATGAATTGGAAGTCAGAAAGTAATTGGGAATTTTAAGTACCAAAATGGATCTCCCCTCTTCCTTCTTTTCAGTCTGTTTGTCTCCATGATGAAAAATATCAATTCAGTGGAGCATTTAATTCAAGTGAAAGCAGGGGGCTTTCTCTTTACTCTTTACTCTTTTAAGATTCAGGAAACAACGCGTGATTACTAAAAAAGACTACAACCGCAAATGGCGGTTTAAATGCAGGACACCATCGTTTCTACGCCAGATTTTACGTAAGGTGTTCACCGTCAGTTCAGTTTACGGAGTATTCAGCCTAACTACTCGATTGAAGCCGACGGTCCCCAAATCCGCTTTGGACGCCTTATGATAAAATTCTGCCGGAGCAGAAATTCATCCTGAAATCCCAATCGACAAGTGTAATTGTCGTCGGGGCAGATGGAAGCCGAAAATTAAAATCAGGAAGTGTTAAACTCAACAAAATGTCATTTAACTTTACACGTTCACTTTCACATTTTGGTAAGATCAAGAAAGTATTTTCACTATAAATTATAAATTTCTTCCAAATCCCGGCCAACTGGAAGACTTCCTAAAACTGATGCTGCGTTTCCTCTTTGAATGGCAATACTTAGGCGCTGAAAGAGGAAAGTGGTTGACTTCTTTTCACCGGTTATTGTTGAAATCCTTTCCCCAAGCGCACGGAGTAAATTCAAGGCTTCCTTCCCCCAAATCCCACTTGTTTCAACCGCTACAGGTGTAAAAATGAATCTGTCCTCCAGGAATTTATATGTTATCCGCTTCTCTGCTTCTGCCTTTTCTGCTGCTGAACCAGGGTGGTGCATTGTCGAGTGAATGTAGGAAGATGCAAAAGTGTCTCGGCAGGTGAAGTCCCAAGCAAGTGATTTTCCTCGTGTCCATGGAACCATCGTGAGCCCATCGGGACGTTTTCCGTCATTGGTGGAACAGCCTGTGGGTTCGCGCGTGCAAGGTATTTCGGCGGTACGAAAAGCGCGCGCAATAATGTCATTGCAGGCGGAATGACGACTGTGACGACCTGCGCTCTTCAGGCACGATAGTCCATGGAGGCCAAGTGCTGATACCTCCTTCCCACAGGCACGGTTATGAACTTGAAATATATCACACCCAAGTCGAAGAGAACATGAAACTCGGAGTGATTCATCGTCCAAAAGTGTGCCTATTGAGGAAGAAGGAATAGCAGAGAGCCAAGCGCTTGCCTCTGGTTGGGTAAATGCTAATAATCGAGCTTACCAACCTGCGAATCTGTGGAGGATAATCAGCGATTTTTGTATACGAATTTGGAGCGGGGTAGACCAAGTGGATTGGTATTTCCACGTGCATTCCGGAGGAAATTCGATTCCCGACATTTCCTTCCACTGAAGCATTCCAATATTTTTGTTATCAGAAAATGTTGGAATGTGATCAGGGAGAAGTGACGCTACGAGGGATTGAACGCTAAAAATGGAAGCTAAATAACAAGGAATGGCAAGATTTACTGCATGATTTATACCCAGCCCTCCGTAGCGCACTGGCTAGGCAGATTGAATCCAAGCATCCCTAGTCAAATTGCAATTAAGTATTTGCTGCAAAGCGCTCTTTAGAATTTCATCGTATTGTTCGAGGCGCTCTCTGTGTTTCCAAGTGGGTGCAACTCGAAGGAAGAAGTTCAACCGTGGGTTTGAAATGGAAATTTTCAAAAGGAACAAGGCACAATGCGCAGAAATGTTGAAAAGCCTCGAGCACATTGTTTCAAACTGTTTAATTTTTTCCGACAGAACTTCTTCGGTAGCCTCAGGGGTAAGTGGAGCACCAACATTAAACACTCTTCATTATAGATTAAGCTTTTCACAAATAAAGTAGTTTGTGGATGATTCATTTCGCTGAATTTCCATTCAGATTTTTCCTTTCAGTCTTTATAACGTACAATGTAAGAAAAATCGTCCTTTGTTTCTTCCTATGAAGAAAGAACGGGCGACATCAGAGCAATTATGATTAAAATTAGAATCAGAAGCAACACTACTGCGAAATTACTTATTAATAGCGCGAGATATTCATGCGAATCAAATGTTAGTCCGGACGTAGGTTCGCGCTCTAATTCATCAACGGTTAGTCGGATTGACTTCATTTTCGGTATGAGAGTTCATAAGGGTTCCTAGATGAACGCTATTCAATTTCAGAGCGACCGGTGAAGTTTTGAAAAATTTCGATTTTTGGCCCCTTTGTTCCAATGGGCTTATGGTGCTTATGGGCTAATGGTGCATATTTGCTTACGTGCTTATGGTATACCTACCTATACACCCGGTACGCCCCCGTATACACTAGTTACACCCGGTATACCCCCGTATACACCGAAAAACATAAAAATTACAGAAAATGTCAGAAATACATAAAAATTACAGAAAATGTCAGAAATACATAAAAATTACAGAAAACGTCAGAAATACTTAAAAATTATAGAAAATGTCAAAAGTACATAAAAATTACAGAAAATGTCAGAAATACATAAAAATTATAGAAAACGTCAGAAATACTTAAAAATTATAGAAAATGTCAAAAGTACATAAAAATTACAGAAAACGTCAGAAATACATAAAAGGTAAAGAAAATGTTAGAAATACATAAAAACCTGAAAATACATAAATACATGTATATGACCCCATATACATACACCACGTATGAGGAGCACATATGCAAATATCCAGCATAGGCTGATGGTGCTTATGTGCTTATGGTGCATTTGTGCTTATGGGCTTATGCTCATGCTCGCGCTATTCCATACACCAGTGTTGTCACGGTTTATTACTCATCAAATTTAGTGATCTTGTGGCTGAACGGGCGGTCTCAAGCATTTTGCATTTATTTTTCGTTTTGTTTTGCATTTTCCGACTGACGCTATTTCGCTATTTTTTATCCAGCATAAAAAATAGAGTCAACCATTTCAAACCAGACCAGTGAATTATTAGCCCGTAAGCTTGGATCCAGTTCCTAAGCAAGATCCCCACTAGTTAAGGGTTCAAAAAACTTGGTCCTATCAATTTACTATTGTAAAATAAGAAATTGCCAAGGAATAATTTTCATCGTTCGAGATTGAAATCATTCGAATTAGGTTCATCCCGAGTTCTTGAACATTTTCTCAGTTATGCTATGAATTTCATGGACGGTGTTTGAAGCATATGATTTTCGAGATTAGTCCACTTCCATTTTTTATTTTCACGGGCCATCCAAAACAGTAATTTTTTTCACAGCTGCGGAGATTAATTCTTAAGCCGTAAGCAAAGAAAACTTAAACAAATTGAAACTCATAACGCGTCCAAAAGCAGCTTTGAAGACCGTCAGCTTCAATCGAGCAGTAACGCTAGAAAATCCCTAAACTGAATTTATGGCAAAACTTAACTAGTATCCTAAAATTCAGCGTAGAATACGATGGTTTGCTTGAAATTTGCGAAAAAATAAAGTATAAAACGCATTTTAATCTTGAGTTACGGTTGTAGCCTTTAGTACTCACCCGTTAGTTTACATGATCTGAGAGAGAATTCAGGAAAGGAACGTTCCGTCTTCTTCTTACGACAGTCATCTGAGTGTAATAGGCAACTTAAAGTCTTATTCTTTCAAGGACCTCTTTATCATCCTTAACTAGAATATGCTTTTACCTACTAAAGTTCTACTCAAGCACTGATTCCTCAGCATAGGAAGCTGGGGCATAAGAATGCATGATTTAAATTATTAATAAGAAATGCCTCGATTCTTAGCTCAACTGCAATCTTCTTCTGATTTTTAGATAAAGAATCGTTGCTGTTCATGAGACCCTGTCGCTAATTGGAATACCAGGGTAACTCACTTGACTGACTGGATGAGGGATTTGCTGACGTAATTCCGAGCTTTCGATTGATGTCTTCAGTCTTCGTCAAGGGAAAGTTGTAGAAAACCGCTAGTTGTTGAAATATACCAGTATAAAAAAAGCGCTAATACTTCAGCTCTGCCGTGAGTTCGATTTCCAATTGCATTGTTTCCTGTCAGAGAAGCTCGGTAAAAACGAGACTGGGCAGCACAAAAAATTCACAGTCTAAATGAGGGGTTTGAATAGAGGAGGAAATAATTTCGGCTAGCGTATTCTTTGAGTGACCTTTTGTGACGTCTTAAGGTCATGGGATGTGTGCCAGCTTTCGAATAATACGAAAGTTAGAACTATGGAAAAGTACAACATGACTAAGTTTAGCCGAATCCGGACGCACTCGTGCCATTATTTGTGACTCCGCTAGTCTTTTTTATCATGTTACCTGATTATTTAGAAAACACAGAACTTGTGGCTCAAATTACTTTTAGCGTACACTGAAGTTTCAGTTTGAGTCAATATATCACTAGGTATCATGAGCGTCTTGGGTTTGTTAAAAAAATACACTTCCCCAGACCTCATTTCCGCATCCTGCAGACGACTGTCAAGTACGGGGTGGATAGGATTATGCGGCGCCCGTTTTCTCCAAACTCATTGGAACTTTCATAAGAAAACTTTCTCCGCGTCACATAATCCTGTCCACCCCGTAGCTGACGCGGCGCTGCGTAGTCTTTTTATTCCACTTTCTCCCATTTGTTTCGTGCAAAGTCTTTCACCGCTTCTTCAAACTTTAACAATCGATAACTTCCGAAGTACCTCGATTGGGCTGTTAGTTCAACCATCTAAATACAGTGCAGAATCTGTACTTTTCAGTGATAGTGCGTTGGTTAAGATTCAGAGGTACTTTATGGGATACTTTCCTGGTGACAGGGAAGTGAAAGTGTATTCTGACCAGGAAGGTATTTGGATGAGCACCTCAGAATCTTAACCAATGCTTGATCACTGAAAAGTACAAATTCTATACTGCCTTTTGGGGGTGGAACTAATTGCCCTGTCGAGCTACTTACGAAGTAATCGAATGACGAAGTTGTTAGAAATGATGAAAGTCCTCTTACTAAACATATGGGAGAAAGTGGAAAAACACAAACTTCAATTTTGGCGGTAAGTCAGCTCTGTCAAAATTCGTGTTTTTTCACTTTCTCCCATATGTTTAGTAAGAAGACTTTCATCATTTCTAACAACTTCGTCAATCGATTACTTCGTAAGTAGCTCGACAGGGCAATTAGTTCCACCCCCAAAAGGCAGTATAAAATTTGCACTTTTCAGTGATCAAGCATTGGTTAAGATTCTGAGGTGCTCATCCAAATACCTTCCTGGTGAGTGCATTGGCTAGAGCGAAAATTGGGAGAATAGAAAACGTAGGGAAGGCAAGATTTTCTTAGAGTTTGAAAGGGCTTGAAGGAAACCAGAGCCAAGTGAATTCAGTACACCCGTCTCACATTTTATTTTCTTTCTTTTGATAATCTGAGAGATTTTTTCTCTGACTGAGGATTTTTTTTTTCTGAAAAGTAGTAGGCCTGGCATATCGCCCAAGAGAAACTCCTTTTTACCTTTAATAAGATGAAGGAAGCAGAAAGGTTTGGATAGGAGTACTGAGCCCAGCTAACACGTTGAGTGGTTATAATGTTCTATTTTCACTGATCCCTTTTCTCTTCTTCTAGAATTATAAAAACTACGGAAATCCTTGGTTCGGCTGTTGTACCTTACTGATGGGTGGTTATCGCTAGTGCTGTGGATTATAAAAAGGCTAGATATATTTGTGGGAATATAGCAACAGGAAACCAGCAGGTAGCAGAATGCAAAATAACCAAGGAGAACAAAAAATTTTTAACATTTTTGCATAACGTTTTACCCAAAAATAGACATTACCCTTAGCTTTAGGTTATACGATTGTGAAGTTGTAGACCCTGATTGTTGGTTAACTTTTGCCTTTCGGCCTATGTGATCGAATGAAGGATGAAAAAGAGCTAGAAGACTGAATTTTCTTCGAAAAATATAAAGAACTCTGGATAGACTGAAATCAGAATTAATTTTTTAAAGGACAACGCAGCAGGACCATTGGTAACCTTTTCGGCAGGACCATTGGTGACCTTTTCGGAATCAAAGGTAAAGTTTTAAGTGCCAACTTAAAAGATAATATTCTAAACTACGATTAAGCAAAATTTGAGCAAAATCAGATGAATTTTAAGCCGATTTTAGCAGGCCAACATTTCGTAATGCTACTCCTGCGTTTTCCTTTGGTAGTGATTGATTTTCGCAAAATCAAATGATAATAAAGGTTCAGAATATTCCCAAAATGTTTTAATTAAGACTAGGGCAGTCTTTTGTACAAGAAAGAGGTATCAAAGTGCTTGGATCTTAGATCATACACGGGGAATAAATATGGAGATTCACGTTACCACGAACACTTAGAAGCGGAACCTAGTAAATTTATTGAGGTTTTAGTGTAGCAATGTAACTCTCAGCTCTCTCCCTTTTAAGCCCATCGTATAGAAAGTTGTCTACTTCCGGCTTTTCCTCTCAGCCTTCCTACTACCTCCGCCCTGTACCTTGAAGTTTGAAGTTTGTGTCTCTGAGTGTAGTATGTGAGTATGAGTGTAGTTCTACTTGCCGTATACATCTCTATCAATGGGCTTGAGAGGGAGTAGGGAAAGGTAGAGTAATATTTATTTGGGCCAAGGGGAAAGGAGTAGGCTACCACACGTAATATCTCACATTTCCTTCTTATCAGAGTAAAATTTGACTCCCACTTATTCCTCACCAAGAGATTTCCTGCTCGTGGTCGTGGGCAGAGAATAATGTGGAGAAGGAAAATAATATTGGGATGTAATATTTCGGAAGGACACCGTTCATGTATGGGTTACTTCCAAAATAAAGTTCTATTTCCACAAACGAAAACTTATTAGACTTCCTACGGCATTAAAGCCGAAAAGTTGGAAACTTGGTGGCAGGCTTTTCCCATTCCCACAACACCCAACACTAGCTCCCAATCCTGCCTTCTCATAAACTCCAACACCGGAAGAATAATGAGAGCTTACTACTATCAGACAACTTACAATTTCTCACTTTCATTCTCCTAACTCGCGTCAAAAAAAATTCACTTTCCCACAAACAAAAGGATCATCTCTCTCTCTCTCTCTCTTGCCTGAAAAGGCTCAAAGCATTGAAAGTCACATTCTCGTCAAAAAGCTTTGTCAACGTTTATTGCATTTCAGACAGTATATTCGAAGGTTAGCAAGTGTAAATATAAAGATCGTCCTACTTCTAAGTACACCTGAAGTCAGATAGTAAAATATAAGCTTGAACCGGGTCTTTGTAAAAGAGGGTTGAATTTTGTTGATTTAATTTTTCACTTGAGTGGAGGAAGGCAGAGTTAGAGGAAAAGTCCTTCTGGTATTTTGCTCTTAAGCTTCGTTAAAAAGATTAGTGAAATTTCTTTACCTAACTAACCCTTTGGCGCTGACTCTTTCTTCTTCACTTTTCACCTCCACCATTCTCAGGGATTGAAGATGAACAGATGAAACGAAACGTCCATCGTAGTATAGGCTAAACGGGGATTCCGCATTTACCTCGACGCAAGCAGCCTCGGCACCACCTCAGCATGGAAACAAAATTTCCGTTTGTCAGAAAAGAATTAATGAATTTTGTAGCCGGCTGAGGCCGGATCGGCTTGTTCGTGAGTAGACTCGAACGAAGGACAGAATCTATAGCATAAGAGGTGACGGAAGGGAGCCGCAAGGTCGGTCGCAGCGCTGTTCCCCAAATCGAACTCGAATCATTCGTGTTCGATTTGGGGAAAAGTGGGTCCTGGGTCGCAGAAGGCGACCAGGCTTTCACCCTGCGCGAAAGGGGAGATTTGAAGGGGTTCAAGAGTTTTCGATTTCCTTTAAAATACAAAAAGTTTGTTCTCAAGCCGAGGTAAGAATTTCCGAAGTGATGGAGCCAATGTGAAAGGGTGCCGAGGTAATTTGTGCCAAGGTAAATGGGTGGAATCGGTTGAAAGTTTCATCGCATTAAGGAAATTATCCTCTGACACTCCGTCAATATTTATTCTTCGTTTCTTACTCCTTTAGGTGATAAGCAGATGAGACAACTTTATTCTACTGCTGCTCACAACATACTCTCAACTTTCACTCCACCCAACCACAAAAAAAAAGAATTCTAAACACAAAAGCAACAGAATGTTTTCTGTCTCAATTTTTGCACAAGAAAATAATTCATCTAATAATTTCATTCATTTCAGAAGCACTGCTTTTACTTTGTAGTAGAGTTTATGGCATATTTCAAAGTAAAGTCAAAGGTAATTGAGTTTACTCCTACAAGATGCGCTTCCGAAAGTAGCAAAGCATTCTCTTTAAGTGGATAAGCTACACAAACTGAAAGTATAACGCTATTTGGCTAGTATAGCACTACGTTTGGGACTTTATTGTTGAGCCCTTGGGCCTTTGTTTGGAAATTACGCTGATTAGTAAGATACAAACGGGTTCCTTGGAGAAAATGTGGGCTGCTTTCCCTCTCCCTTAATTTACAGGAGGAGTAGCGTGAAGATTCCCATTTATGGAGAGGAAATTTATGTGGGTAGATGAAGCCAGAGTATGGAAATAGGGTAGTAAGTAGATGCTAAGCTTTAAAATTTATTGTAATTATTATTTTTCCTTTTCTTTGCTGATTGTCGGATATAACTCCTTGCTCAGAAAAACATGAAAGAAATGGTTTTTCGTAGTCATCCTAACAATTATTAGGAGCTGTAGGAGTCCGCTGACAATTCAGAGAAAGATGTTTCATTTCAAGATCTTCTTCCTCAGTTCAGTCCTAGTAATCTTAACTATCCGTCCTATGAGTCTACTGTGGATAATTCAAAAGTATAATCCTACCTCTGAGCCGTCCCTTCCACTCCAAATGTACACTTCGGCTACTTGCTTTCCCTGCACTTTTTTCGTATTCTCTCTGAACATTTCACGAATTTGGATTACATTGCTTTTGGGGCTTAAGGAAAATTCGCTCCGGTTTAAAATTAATGGTGAAAGATGAATGGAAAGAGTGAAGGGTTTTCTGATTGCTGGGAAGTAATAGGATTTTCTGATTGCTTGGAAATAGTAGTAGGATTTTGAGCATTAGGCTTGGTTGTGGAATGTGGCTTGAAGCAAGGTTGGTCCCCTGTCCCTGGTCCCCTGTCCACCAACCTTGGGCTTGAAGTGTGCATTAAACTTTTTAAGAGGGACAGAAAGAATTTCATTATTAGGCCCATTGATAATGTTATAGTTGTTAAACAGGAAGGTCGTTATGGAATTACCATAAAATTTTATTAAGGAAGAAGAAATCCATTTAGCAGATTACAGGTGTTTATTTCTTGCCTTTCTCTCTCTCTCTTTTCTCTCTTTCTCTCTCTTGGAGAGGAAGGGGCTTATTCGAGCTCTTACCGTGAGGCGACTCCAATATATTCTTGGCTTATTCTATTGATTTTGTATTAAAAGAGCTTAAAACTAGGAGATAGACCGAAAACTTCCAGGTGATCTCAAATAGAAAATAAAACGAAATTGCGACCGGTGCTACATCACTCCTGTCAATTTCTCTTTCCTTCCTTATATACTACTACACCAACTCCTCTGGAACCCTGTTCCTGGGTAGGACTAGAGATATTCCAATGAACAGTTCTGAACCGCCCTTCCTTCCGTCACACACTTCCAACACCATTACTTAAATTGACATTTCCGGAATTGGTGATCTAAGGAAACTCTATTCTTGCCAAACTTATAAATACAAGTCCCCAAAAAAGGTTCCATGTGAAAATCTCAACTGCAAAAATCTCAACTACAAAAATCTCAACTACAAA
>JABASM010002213.1:0-11696 GCA_019776545.1 Brachystomella parvula | reverse complement strand
TACTATTTACAAATTGGCCATAATATTCGCTGGAGCAAATAAACAAAGGAAAATAAGGCGGGGGAGCAGTTGACATTGGTGGTCTAGCTGCTGGTTTGACCCGAAATAAAAAAAACTGTGATAGTGTCTAATTAAAAAAAAATGTAAAATCTCGCAGCGTGTTTTCACGTGGTGGACTTGAAGAGATTGAAAGTTTGACCGTTGGCTTCTCAAGGGTCACAAGATAAAATTCATTATGAAGAAACTGTAAACATTTTCATCTGGAAAAAACGGGACCTAAGTAAAATTATCAGCGTGTTGGGTGAACCCGAGGATTTCTTGGCCTCTATTTTTAATCCCTCCAGAACTGACATAGCAAAATAACAGAAAAGGGAAGAGGAATCCCGTCAATTTTGTAGCAATTATTAAAAATAGAGGGATTAATGCATAGTCAAAAGGAAAGAAGAATAAGAACTAGGATTTTACGGTAATTTTAAGATTAATTTACCCGTAGGGATGAGTTGTTGATCGAGATTTGGTAGAAGAGTTCCTGGTGAGTACTGTGATGACGTAGGGGTGTCCACGAAATGAGGAAGTCGTCCCATTTCCCACTGACTTCTATGGACCAAGGGGTGACTGTCCCAATAATCTCTCCCCTCTTCAACCTTGTTTCAACTGAGGGGTCCCTGACAAGGATCCTAGAAATATTTGAGAGGGACTCCATTGGAAGAACCGACTCTCCGCCATCTTCAGTCTCAACCATCCGCACTTCCAATCCACTCTCAACCACCAGAATCCTTCCAGAAAAATATCCAATCGGCCCTGAAAAAATAAATTTTAATTTAAAAATTCTGAAATTCAGGATTTTTTTACCGACAAAGGAGATACACTTTTTTCACGAGGTGTTGTCCTTCTGTGCACCAAACAAATTGTGACGGCTTAAATATGAATTAGTTTAGTGAACCTGAATTTTCAAATTTTAAAGGTTTTTTTAAAATTTTGAAATGTTTGAAATTCCAGAAAAACCTCCAGCGTCTCTGAAATATAGTTCAAAAACGCTGCAGAATTTCTAAAAAAATATTTTGAAATGCCAGTCTAAAATTTTCCGTAAAAACCCTACACCTTTTTAGGTCAAAAATTTCTAATATTTCTAAAAATATTCATTAAACCTCTAGCATCTATTTATAATCCCATAAACGTCAAAAAGTTTACAAACTCCAAACAATGTCTGAAACCCCTGAAAAATGCAAAGAGTGTCTAAGATTTCTGAAGATATCAGAAGAGCATTTAAAATGTCTAAAAACCAAAATTTTAAAAANTTCTGAAGATATCAGAAGAGCATTTAAAATGTCTAAAAACCAAAATTTTAAAAATGCAGATCCGATGTAGGACTGCAATGCGATAGAAAGGCAAAAGACTTCTTAAACGCTGTTTTTAGGGCCTTAACCACCGCAATTTTCTTGAATTTGAGACTGAGAAGATTTAACGGTTTTTTAGCTGTTTTTCTTACCTCTAAAAATGACATTTGGGAAATTCTTGATGAGAATTGGCTTCTCCAGCGCCTTGCCATAGTTGATTCGGAGTAGTGAACTTCCTTCGTGCGTCCTCAGAAGGAAATACAGTTTCTCTCCATGAGAATCCAATGAAATTGATGGGATTCTCTGCCCAGAAAAAATCCCGACCGAGTAGAGCGTAGTTTGGAACTGGCCGTTGAGCCTTGACTTCTGTACCGAGTCCCCGGTAGTCCAAAATAACCACCCCCTTCTGCTGTCCACCTCGATTTCTTCTCCAGTCGTCACAAGCGGGAGCCACTCGGTGACAATCGGCCCAGTATTTCCATGAGATGGGAGAGATGCACGTAGGATACCCTGCTTCCTTGGATTCGACCAATAAATCTTATGGCCAATGGGCTCATAAGCCAATGACTGCACCGATTCCCCAGGAAGGCTGAAGGAACTCAAGCCATGAGACGACTCAAGCGGAGAATTGAGTATTTTTCCATTAGAGAGGGCTATAAGGAGGCTGGGCCCCGTCCAGCTCAGTCCGCTCACAACAGAAGGCTCGTGGTCTGGAAGCATGATGGACTTGAGAGACTCCCCGATGATGTCACTTTGAAATACCCCTTTCCCACACCCCCAGAAAATTGAGAAATTGGACTGAGGAAGGGTTTTCAAACTTATGGCACTGGAAAATGGACCCTGGCCTGAGGTTGAATACGCTCCAACCTAAAAATCAAAATTTTAACGACCCCCACATTTTTTCACCGACGAAGGGGCTATTTTGTGCGCAAGCTCCCTGCTTGTCTACATGTACGCCCGCCCGTGTATAATTTTGAAAATTAAGTCAAAAACTTTTAGAAACTCTAGAAAATGTGAGGTATTTTGAAAGATATAATTTTTGTTTTTAAATTTCAAAGCATGTTAATTTGAAAAATTTTGACACTTCAAAAATAGTGGGTTATAGAAAATTTCAGAATATTTCAAAATGCTCTAAACACGCCAAAAAAAATTCCTAAAAATCTCAATAAATGTTGAGAATTTTTAAAAATTTCAACATGTGATTTGAAAATATGTTAATTTCTAACAAATTCAGAAATTATTTACAAATTTCAAAAAGTGTTGAAAAATCTCAACATCCGAAAATCCTATAAATTTTTAGCGATTTCAAATAAAATGCCGTCGTCGATGCTTTTCAAGCTCTTGTGCAAGTTTTCACTTTTTTTCTACTTTTTCAGCACTTTTTTTTCTTGCTCACCTCGATTGCGTAGTGAGTTGAAGGGCTTAAGTTTGTAAGAAGGAAAGTTGGTTCGCTTATATTTCCGAACGAAGAATTCCCTGGAGAAACTCGTACTTCATACTTCCAGTCCTTCCATGCCCCCTCACCTGAGGAAATCCAAAAGAAAGTAAAAATTAATTAAATCTGAGGTGAAATGAAGTGAAAGTGAGTTGAAAAGATAGAGCGTCCGTACCTGTGCACATTGTCCAGGAGGAGGGGAGGGGGAGAAAACTAGTTCCATTAATTCCAATTAATTCCCATTAATTCACTCTCCCTCAGTACCGTGGGTGGGACTGGGTTTAATTTCACCTAAGACTTTCTCTTGGTTTCCCGTGCACAGGTAAGGAGCCCGTCAATAATAAAAAATAAGAAATAGGACCCTCTCTCTCTCTTTATTCTCAAATTCAAGGTGGAATAAATAACAAGTCAACTGATTAACTCTCGTTTCTCAAAAAAAATATATTCTTTATCACAGTTATATTTAATTAATTAGAGTGAGGGAGGTAGGCAGAGATCAGCTAATTCCCGCATTGCAAACACAAGCTCGGATTTTAATTTTTTCCAAAACCGTGTACAAGTCCAAAATTTGACTTCAAAACGAAGAAACTATCCGATTACAATTTTTGCACTAGACGAAAATCCAAGGACTAAGCTAACATCTTTTCAAAAACACGAATGGAAGTGTCATGAAAAATTCTTTGAGAGAATTTTGAATCACTGAAAATCTTCGACAATCCCAGAAAATGCAGGCAGTATTTTAGCGTATTTAGGGAATGAAGATCCTCAAAAAATCATTTGAACAACCGAAAAAGCCGAGAAATTAACATTTTTTGAACCGAAATTTTTCAATGAATGAATGAATGAATGAAATTTTTTAATGGAAATCCCATAAAAAATAAATTTCCTAAGGAGATTTTCAGAAATGGGAAACTATAAAATATTCAAGAAGCGGAAAATTTTCAGAAAGTTTCAAGAACTTACATTTTTTTTTTTCAGAAAATTCCAAAAAATGGATTCTTACTAATAAAAACTTCAAAAACAAAAAATCTTAAAAAATGGAGACTCTCCATTAAAAATTCGAAAAAGGAAAAACAAAAGAGTTTCGTAAATTCGGAAGGGTAATTTAGAGAAGTTAAATTCAAAAGACTTCCAGAAAAAAAAAAGAAAAAAATGACAGCCTGACATGAGTGGAAGCGAGGGAAATTAGCTGATCTCTGTTGATCTGTATGAGAGTGACTAAGGGTCAAAAAAGAATTCAAGTGGAGTTATAAAGTGAAGTTGAAAGGCTGAGCAGAAGTTGACAAACATACCAAGTCCTGCAATTTGTGGTGGACTTTTCCAGAAGACTCTTCCTCTGGAGCTTCCAAGGACGCCACGGGGGGAGAGTGGGGCGGCCCTGGGTATGGGAATCGGCTGAGTCGAGGGATGGAGGATGAGGAGGCGGGTCGAAGGTAGGTGCTCTGGACTCAGGTCGTAGCTATTGTGGTAAAACGTTTTCTGGGCCTCGTTGTACTCTTCGACCACGATGCTATTACCCGTTGTCCAGTAGAATACTCCGCCGTACGTGGCTATCGACTCAACGGAGCTGAAGTCTGGACTCTGGCTGTTCCTCCGAATGTCAACTTTCTCCCTAGGGTTCAAAAAACCAGATAATTAGACTTAAAGCTTCAAAACATGAAAACCGCGGGAGAACTCTTTGTTTTGTTGGGTTAAAACAACTATCCGAGGGTCAAGAGAGTCAAACTAATGAGAAAATTAAAGATAAGGGAAGCAAGAGGTCAGAGATTTTCTTACCCATCGAGTGATACGGAGAGGACAGTGTTCTGCCCTTTGTGGACAATTAGTATCCTGTAGTTTGTAAAATCAATTGTAAATGGTCCCAAGTTCTCTTCCTCGACTAATTTCAGAATTGGATTGGAATGATCTCCTTTCTTAAGAAAATCCATGCGAAAAAGTGCTTCCTTCACTCCAGTGCTTCTGTAAGGCTCTCGGCCAACCCAGTACAAGTACCTGCAGACCAATGGGAATCGCTGCTTTAGATTTCAAAGAATAGCGCAAGCGCAATGCTCAGCACGTCGATGCCCTGTTAAAATATTCAAAACTTTAAGAACTCGAAAATACAGAAATTTGAGAAGTGCAAAAATTCATAAACCCAGAAATTCAGCAATTCGAGAAATTTAAAATTTAAAAAACTGGAGAAATTAAAAATCCAAAAGTTTAAAAATAAAAAAATCCAGGGATTCGATGAATCCAAAAATCTAAGACTTCGAGCAATTACGAAATCCATGTTATACCGTGAACAGCTCAAATCTATTTCTCGGATATTCAGTTTAGAAATTACAAATTTGAAATATTAACTGGATGTGCAAAAACTTTGAAAGTAAATTAAAATTCAAACATTAAAATTCAGTTTCTGTCCACAGGCCTTTTCCACACCTTTTCCAAAACCCTCTGCCTTCTCCAGTAAATAATCAGATAACTCCAGCTTACCCTGTGTACGGATCCGCCATGAAATCCTTAGGCTCTAGCCCCATATTCGGTAGAACTGTTTCCACTTTGCCCCCACTTAGGTCAGATCTTTTGATTGTCCAGACCCCGGAGTCTCTCTTCCTCCCCACCAGGTACAGCTTGTCATGGAGCCAATCCACAGACAGAAATTTCAAGTCCAGATTCAATTTATCCCTCCTTAGAATCGTTTTAGTTTCATTGGCTCGCCCTCCAATTCTTCCTTGAATCACTTCACCACCCTCCGTGGAAACAAATAAAAGGTTCTTCTGGAAATGTGCAGCCATGCCTGAAAAAAAATTTGAAAAAAGTAATATAATTAACGAAAGTTAATTCAGTTCCTCGAAGTTCAAGTATCTTGCCTGTGATGTTGCTACTGGTTGAGAAGAGTGGAAGGTCAGGTTGAAGGAGGAGATCCATTTCTTGCAAATAAATCTCATGGACCCCTTGAATAAGAAGCTTTGGCTCCAGTCTTTTCGAAATATCTGAAAATTATTCAAAAGGTGAAGAATTTAAAAAAAAATTAAAGCCATGAAACATTGACATTGTGATTCTTACCATTTGACAAACTTGACTGTGGGGTCATGAAACTCACGCTCGTCGTCTCACCCTCTCCTTCAATATTTTGTGCAGAGAGGATGAGGCTGTAGTTCGTAGAGGGTACGAGTCCAGAGAAAGTGTACCCACCCTCCGTCTCTTCAACCCCAATTGGAATTTCCTAGTGGTGAAATTAAAGGGATGAAAATAAATGTGAAAAAAAGAGCAAAATTTCGAGTTTTCTGAACAGCCGGACAAATACAGGATGGAAATACGAATCCATTAAAACTTCGCCGATTTTGGGCTATGGCTTACCTTGATGATGAGGTGACCCCGAGGTATTCCCTGTAACTTGAGAATGTAGGCAATGAGTGGGCCATTGGGCTGAGAGGGGGGTGTCCATGTCACGGCCACACTCGTATTCGAAATCGCTTGAATCGAGGTTATTGAAGGTGGGGAGGGCTTTCCCTTCGACAGCGTTCTCATGACACTGCTTTCTCCAGAGTACAAAGGGGGGAAGTCGCTCGCCAAAATCCAGCCAACACGAAACTAGAAGAAAAAATCGCAAGTCTATTAAACATATACTTGATTTTAAAGTTAAAGAAATTCTTCATTCTTTTTGATGCCCTAAACATTGAGAAGCCGTGCAGAAACTTCAGAATTTCAGAAATATCGATTTGAAAGTGTCCAACAGCTTCACCTACAGACGACTGCATTAACCATTTTTTTTTTGCCTAATTTCAAAAAATTTGGATGGAAAAAAGGGTTGAAAGCAAAAATAAAAGGCAGTAATGGCAATGAAAATTTTTTGCTAACAAAATGAAAAGCTTTCAGCGTCCTAACACTAAGGCCGAAGCCAAAAATAAGCTCCTCCGATAATTTCCCTATGAAGCTTGGCGGGATTCTCAGCTTTCATCAATACCTCCAACTTTGGTACGGAAAGAAAGTGGGGCATTAATAACCCTAAAAGTGACATTTACAGGTGACATATGTTTGAGTCGGGACAAGCGATACTTCAGTCAAAAGGGTCTCCTGATTCTAAGCCTTGGCAGGGGTCAGAAAGTGTTCGACGTAAACTTTTGCCAACTCTAGCGGCCATGCTTTGTAGGTGAAAAGGGTCAAGTATGGCACATTTTTGAAATGAGACCAAGCCGTTTCGATTGATGTAGTCTTCCATGACCTTTAGCGACCTGCGAAGGTCACAAAAGGTCAATGCCCCGTTTCCGTCCTCTGCCAAAGTTGGAGGTATGGGTTTGGGCTGGATACCTACTACTTTTCATTGAAATCCAGCGGAGGATCTTACGTTGTCTTCTAAATTGTTTTTTCCTTTCCCATAAAATATTTTTCCAAAGAGCCCTACGAATCAGAAAAAGTAAGCTTCTCCCTTCATTCCCCCTTTTCCCCATTGTAACACGTGATCACGAAAAATCTGCACATAATCGAAACGGCTTTTTGCAAATATAATTTTCCTTTAAATAGGGACATGCAGATAGAGTGAAATTCTACTCGAGTTTTGGCTTCAAGAAGATTTTGAAGGAAAATTGAAAAAATCAGTGCAGACTGAAGGAAATGTCAATTGTGTTCGACTGTGAATCAAATTTCACTCACTTGGGGAGCCACTAGCGTCCCTTGAAGCTAAAACCTGAGTGAATTTCATTCTATCTGCATGCCCCTAATAACGGATACACGTACGGGACACAGTACACAGACACCATGGGTTGGCGCTTTGCTTTTTTCCATGAAAACGTTGGAAAAGCGATGCAAAAAGCGGAAGAAAGTAGTTTGAACGTTGGGAATGAGGGTACGGGGTTGTCCTTACCTGATAGTCGGTGTAGGGTCGCAGACCCCTGACCGTGACCGAGGTTGAGTTGACTGACTCCGAGGGTAGCGTATTCTCCCACTCATCCCTCTTACTGTCCTTCTGAAGGAGTGTGAACTGAAGATGAGGTAATTCTTGACTGACCCCAGCACCTTCCCAGCTGAGCTTGAGAGAGGTGTCCTTGAGTGAGTCGGAGATGAGAGTGGGTGGGTCAGGTAGACCTAAAATACCTGCCAACATGGAAATGATCATTAGAAATTAATGGCTTCCTTGCAATCTACCAGAGTTTTACCTGAGAGAGTAAAATAATATTCTTCTACGATTTTTGAGCATCCGATTTGACAAGCGTGGAACTCCCGGAAGTTTCCTTCCTTTTCCTTCTGTAGAAACAAAAGAAGGAGAAAAAAAGATTGAATTGAGTCATTGTCATACTCAATCCCTGGATGAGGAAATGAGCAATTGAAGTGAATGAGGAGTTTCAATTAATTGAGAGTGACTTACACAGAGTAATCCACAGCCACCAGGCGGAAGAGCCTTCCTCCACCCCTCACATCCCTCTATACAAATGGAATTGTACTGGAAAGTAAAAGAACAGAGTTTTAAAGTCAATATTTAACAAACCAATTATCTGTTTTCATATCCTCAACCTAAGATTACTTAAGGCATTGTTTTATCATCACCTTTCGGTATATTTCTTTAGAATTCATGAATCAGTTACAAATAACCAGGGAGCGTTTGTCTGTGCGGCATCTCACGCACGGGGATTTCCCCCAGTACGTACCAACTCCAAAAAATGATGAGGAACAAAGGTTCCCAACTTCAGTCGACGCGTATGCCCCCTTTTTGGAAGATATTAAGCCCCTTGCTTTGTAAGGGCCCCTGAAAAATCTCTATGGGATTTACCATGTGAAATTCGGTATTTCTAAGGTTGTAAATTATTATTTTTGCAAGTTGCTTGCTTTTTAATCACGCTGAATTGAGTATAATTTGGAAATGAAGTTTTCTATAGTTTAAGGTATGGAACGCTGTCTGTTTTATGTACGAGAGAAGCAAACCGTTTTTACATGTCAAATCCCATAAGGCACTGAAATCGAAAAAAATCTTCGGGGATTAAATCATTCCCAAAAATTCGAGTAAACAGAACTTTATTTTCTAGCCATTTGGAGCAGAAGTTATACACGTGGTAACGCTCTCTTGTAAGTTATTCTCAGTTGCATTTTTTCTTTACTCTTTTACAGTCTTTGATTCTTATTTTTCTCGCGCTCAAAAATTCCAATTCGTACGTTAACAAGGATTCGAATTCTAATTTTCCGGGTTAGAAGAAAAAGAAAGATTTTGAAAGCTCTGGAGGCCGGAAATGTCAAAGGTGAAACTGAACTTTTGCATCCTGATTTCATGCATGAGCTGGTAATTACAATTGAAGACATGAGTGGAAGAACTGCAGTTGTTGATTTTTTAAATCAACAAGTTTTGGTTTCGAAAGAAATTTTTTACCCTAAATGCAATGATAAACGGTATCTAACTAATTAACACACTTTTAGAGTAAATTGAAATTAATAGCTCGAACTAAAACTTTTTGAGTCGTTTGATGAACAAAATTCAAAAATAGAAGATGAGAACTTTAAAGCCAGATTGGCGCAAAATTGAAATCAGAGAGAGGTCGTTCACCTCCTCTTTGTTCAGTTCTTTTCACGGACTTCGTTCTCGTCTCTTTCCTGCTGGCTCACAAAATCCAATTCTCTGTAATTTGCTAATTTGCATGAAAGAAGGTGAGTAATTTTAGCCATTTAAATTTCCGAAGTTCCTCTATTCTAGTATTTGAATTGGCTGTTCTAGATGTTACCAATCAATCGCCGTAAGAAACTGGAATCAAACCCAAAGAAATGGGACAAGAATAAAAATAAACCGGCAAACCGGATGAATGGAATAGCGCGAGTGAACCGGGTATACCGGGTGCATACGGGGGTATGCCAGTTGAACCGAGTATACCGGGTGTAAACGGGGGTATACCGGGTGTGTTTGATTTCCAGACCGAGTTCGACAGAATTCTGAAGACTGATGGCATTCAGAGCGTACGAGGTTTGAAAATTTCAGCAAACGAGCAAATCTCATGCAGGCGGACAACTGAAGGTCCATTTAACGAACGCTAGGAATTACTGAGAGCCCGTGTAAATCTAGCAGGAGTGGACGCGGCGGTTGCACGTGCGCATTTGGCATATGACAATTTTATCCCCATGAATCGTGTCAAATTTCGGAATGTAGAGAGACTTATGCAATACATCCCTGGGGCTAAAGACATCCTCTTCTACGGATCCCTCACAGTCTAATGTGTAATTATGTACCCAATGAGAAGAAGAATATCAAGCAAATATCCATTTTCTGAAATAATTAATAATCAGTGTGAATTCATATGTAGATTAACAAAGTAATTTTACAGAGCATGAAAATAAACTCCCTGAAAATAATATTAGGGTATTTTCAGAAAGGGATCCTTATAAAAAAAATTTACGGTATTATTGTCGTTACCATGGGCTTGGGCCATGCTAATTCTGAGAGGAAATTACAGGAAGAGGCAGCAGTTGCCGCTGCAATCGCTAATGCTCAGGATCCGCTCCTTGATTTTAATGCTGAGCATGGAGATGCCCAAGCGTCTTAACCTTCATGAGTATTTTCACGGGCTTTTTTTTATGTTTAACGTCATTTTCCACACCGAGGTCAAGTTGAGGTAGTACTGATGAACGCAGGAACAATATGCCCCACCCGCTCTCTTATCCAACGAAATTCCTTTCAAATCCAGCCTACTCTCCCGACCCACCGTGTTTTTCAAAATACGTATGAGTCTGACTCGGATCGCTCTACCACAGCAAAATCCATCCCCACCAACCCCATCAATGGGGTTTTTCAGATTTGTTTTCTAATTTTTCTGCAAACGGACTTTGAGTTTTGTCATAAAAGTCGGGAGGACGAGATGGAAATTCCGAAATCCGAAATCTGTCATTTTGAAATGAAAACACCAGTTTGAGTCCTCATTAGCACATAAGCGACCCATAGGTCTTATTGCACGCCCCCTGCGCCCATAGTTACCATAGGACAATGTCAATTTTTTTTTCAATGAAAAAGATTGTAATGGTTAGTTCAAGCTTTTTGTTTTGAAAATCGGTTCAGTTATTTCCAAGAAAAGCGTCCTTAAAGTTGAAGCGGCCGTTTTGGAGTTTTACCCGACTTACTAAATGACCGATAGGTCATTCGAAGCTGTGCCGTGGGTCCCTGGCAGGAAAAAAGTTGGCGTTTGCAGTCGCTTTCGTTGAAGGCGGGATGCTTCGCCAACATTGTGTCAACGGCAAACGGAAAGTTTTTACGTCCGTAAAAGAAAACGCATTTCTTGGAAACGCGGGTTTCGGGCAAAGGCAACTTTCTTGACACATTCATGGTGGTCGGCGCAATGTCAACGAGGCAGACTCGAGGGCTTTTCAAAATGCCAGAAAAGGTCAAGGTCACGACTGACCACTACATTGCCGAATTTTTAAAACCATTAGCGGAAGTCCACATTCCCAAACTTACGGGGATTGGCTCCTGTACGTTATATGTAATCATATGGGCGGAAAAACCCAAAACGACCCCTTTCGGGTCAATTTTCTTGGGAACGAGTCGACCGATTTTAAAAAACTAAAGCTTAAACTAACCATTAGAATCTCCTTTATTGAAAGGAATTTTGACATTCCCGGGATTCCTTCCCTCTCAATAGAAAATGAGACTTCAAAAGTGTTTTTCAAAATTTTGAGTCAAACTGCGTTGGGTCTATTACCTAACTATGTTTTTGTAGGATGAGCCACCCTCAGTAATCAATTTGTGTTGAAAACTGGGTGCAGGCCTGGCTTGCATAAGCTTTACGTTTTCGTCAATTCCGCATTTTTAAACCGTATATTGGGTACAGGGATTCAAGAATATTCAAGCTATATGTTGTGGGGAAGATGTGTGACTCGCTAACCGTGTGCCTGGGCCTGACTCTCAAGCGCTAACCCCGTGACCTGGACTGACCCGTCTCTACTCCCACAGAAAAGAAACGAGACCACGACTCCAC
>JABASM010002212.1:0-11698 GCA_019776545.1 Brachystomella parvula | reverse complement strand
CTCGTTCATACCACAGCATTAAAATTAAATTTTTTTTTTCTAATCAAAAAATAAAGACGGCAACAGAAAGTCTAATAAAATTACTCCAAGAAATTTCTCTTCATTAGTTGTTAGGTTTTTTTTAGTGCGGGAAATTCGAACTTTTACGGAAGATTCCTACTACTAGTGTAACTACTACTACAGTACTAGGATTGCTCCGAAGTTTCATTGAGAAACTTCTCTACAGCGTTAAACGAAAAATTGTTTTGTCGATGACGGCGTGAAAGAACGTGAGTGTTCTGATCATATCAAAAGCATAAGCCCTGTTCTCAACAGTGAGCTCAGTTACCCGCAGGAATTTCAGAACTTTTCCCTCAAACTTCCAGCCTACGCCTTGCTTCAAGTGTCCAATGTCTTCCGCCTTCCACAGTTCCAAGAGTTCAAAACTTCTGAGCCGCAGTTTCCCAAAAGCAAAGAAGCTTGTTCCATACATGACCACGATAACTTGCAGTATTGCAATTACTGTGATCCTGTCAGCATGTCGTACCTTCCCAGTAGTGAAGGCGTAAAATCCTACAGAGAGCAAGCTTACCCCAACTGCTTCGTAAATTCCAAGGGCGACGGAGAATACCTTGCCCACTTCACATACCAAAATGTACAAAATGTACCTTGAACTTATTCCGAGGGCAGCTGAGCAGATTGCACTCTTGAAGGCCTTCTGTTTCCATTTCCGGGTTTCCCGCTGTTGCTTTTCTAGAAAATTATTTAGTAAAGCATGTTACAGAAGTAGATGTACAAAGTTTAAGGGCAGGGTACGGGTGGACCCTTTGAAATAAAGTTACAATTGAACAGTCATCAGCTTTCCGTGTAGATGTTGAAAATGAGTTCAATCAACCTTGAACTTCTATTTTTAAAAATTTGGCAGCCAAAAAACGAAAAGAAAAATTATGGGCTATTTCACTCTGGAAGTTGCAACCTTGGAACGAAAGGTACGGGTAGACCCTTGAACATTATTCAACTTTTGAAGAGCTCATGATGTTCAACTTTTCAAGTAGATGCTGAAAACGTGCTCGATCATCCTTGAGCACCTATTTCTGAAAATACGGCATCCAGCCAAAGAAATGAAATTTTAAGGTTTTCTGGAAATTTTTTTACAAAGAGTTTCACAGCAAGGGGCGCGAACTTGGGACTTGGGGTACAAATCGAAGCTTTGAGATATTTGAAACAGTAAATAGTCTACAAAATGTGCCTTTTCGAGCAGTTTTTGAACATTTGCTCAGTGAACCCTTAACTTCTAATTTTGAGACCGTGGCAGCCGAAAGTTAAAACTACGGGCTTTAAAAAATGACAATCTTTTTTTTCAGTTTTTGGCTGCCAAATTTTTAAAAATACTAGTTCGAGGTTAATCGAATTCATTTTCGACATCTACACAAAAGCTGAATAGTTTAGACCATTCAAACGTAAATTTATGTCAAAGGGTACACCCGTACTTTTCGCCTAAACTTTGTATATCTACTTTTGGAATATGCTTTAAAAACGGATACTCAGTTAGCTACTCAGCTAGTTTAATACGGAAACTCATTTTGACACGCGGTGCCGAGCGGGCAGCGTAACAAAGTGTCAGCTGAGCGTATTTAGCTGCGACGCTGGAGCAATATTTGGAGCACCCTACCTTAGTTTCTAAAGGCTCCAATGCCACATGCATAGGAAAAATATGCACATGAGCAAAAGGCAGAGAATGCGATACCACATCAGATACGCCCCAATCCCATGGCCTAAGATGAATACCCAGAAGAGAAAAATTTCCCACTTTTCATCGCATACATGGAGCATACGCCGGATTTCTTCTTCCGCAAGCACGAAGATGGTTCCCGCGTACATGATAATCGCAGCTGTGCTGATGAAGCTTGTAAGAATCAGAAAGAAAGCTTGTGCTGCTTCCAGGAATTGGGCTGTTTTTCTTCCAGTGTCAACATCACTTACTTTTTCTGAGGCCGCCCCTGTCCACCGGTACTTGTCTATTACATTACCAAAAATTAAATGAAAAGAACGGAATTCAAGGTGCCCGCCCGCAAAATACCATCAATGAATTTAAGGAGGCGGACAAGGCCGTTCCAGCACTGCATAATGTCTTGTTTTTTGGATTCAAGTACCGATCCGATGTACATCGTAGAGGTGAGCAGGATTAGGGTTGTAACAGGGCTGAACCTGATCCTAATCCTGATCCTGTAAACAGGATCAGGATTTTTAAGACTTTAGCAGCACAGGTTAGGATCAGGTTAGAATTTCTGAAGCTACCTTAGGATTAGGATAAACAGGACTGGGGGGAGTAGGATTAGGGCTAGCCCTATTCCGGCCCGGTTTTATTTTTTGTTGAAAAGAAAAGAAAAATAAACACTGCAACGCGGATGTATGTAATAACGCGAGGGATTGGCTGGTGTATTTGAGGTTTGAGCGTTAGAGAGGTTAAGTGCTAGAGGTGGCACCAAAAGCACCTATGCACATATGCACCATAAGCACATATGCACCATAAGCACATATGCACCATAAGCACATATGCACCATAAGCACATATGCACCATAAGCACATATGCACCATAAGCACATATGCACCATAAGCATCATAAGCACCATAAGTGCTTGTCAAGCAAAATTCCCATTCAATGTAAACATTAAAATTGGCGCTTCTTCAAGAAAAGTGAATTTTCAGTGGCGTAAGAATTGGAAGGTAGACACAACACAAACAGGGCTGTTACAGGATTAGGATTCAGGTTAGGATCAGGTTCAGGATTTTGCTTGAAGCTATAGGTTAGGTTCAGGTTAGGATTTTGGAACTTAGTGTAGGATTAGGATTGACAGGATTGGAGTAGTGTAGGATCAGGTTCAGGTTAGGTTACGTAAAATCCCGATCCTGCTCACCTCTAGTCCAGACAGGACCACTTGAGCTACAGAAGCCAATTTGCGAAAAAAAAAGCAGCAAATTCCGACCTCGAATGAATATAATCAACATTTTATAATCAACATAAAGTACTCATTTTCACAAAATTCACGAGATACATAAGCAATTGGCAGCACTGTGGTTCAAAAGGCTTGAAACTGAATTTCGATTTCAGCGTTAAACCTGTCCGCTGCCATGTACGATTTCGTCGTAAATGTTATCCCAGAAATACATACGATCTTTCAATAAATCCCTCGATTTTTCTTCATCCATGTTCCGCACGTACATCCAGTTCAAGACCCTTGAGCGTACTTCCTGACCACTTACAGGCTTCCACAATGTTCCATCCTCAAAGTTGGCGCGTCAGCAAAATTGGTAAAAAGTTTTATGAGTCGCTCAGAGGCAGCAAGGGTGCCAGAACCTTCTGGAAACTGCGGGTAGTTGCTAGTTGAGAATAAACATTGCAGGTCGTCTGAGTGCCGAATCCCATTCCTAAAATATGCAAAAAAAAGGTTTAAACCATTGCGTGTCTACTCATTCTGTTTTCCATAAATGGGCCAAAACGAAGTAGCGGATACTCACCAAGGACTTTTTGATAGCCAAAAGGGAAGATTTGCGACCAAGTACCAGTGATTGAGAGAATTGCCGCAAAGGTGTTGACGGGGACAAACTATACCAACAAAGAAAATACTAACATAAAAAAACCCCAGCACGCAAAACACCAACGTTAATGACAAACGCCAACAGCGTAAGATAAGATCTGTGTAGTAGAAACCATTTTTATCTTTGGAAACAAAGAGACAAAAGACCAGCTGACCACTTCAATTTAGTTGTTAGCTTCCAGCAGTCAGTCTGAAGTCGCAATGGCTAATTATACTGAATTTTAACACAGAAAGGAAAACCTGGTTTTAATTTTGAATCATTTTTGCCCATTCACAGCAGCAGCCGTGGCAATACTGTATATTATAAATGTAAAGACAATAGTTGTGCAGGATTTGGCAAAGTCCTGAGCATGTATTGGATTCTAGCGTTAAGGGCGCAGGAGAAACATATTTTTACTCTTGACCGCACATGACCCTTAAAAAAGTTGTAAAGAACGTCAAGTCTCTTAACTTTTTCCTCACACATTTTCCTCTGTGACCTCTCCCTGAGGTCATACGTCAGTTACCAGCCGGTGCTACTTTCTGCGTCAACCTAAAAAACTTAACAATATAACAATCTCATTGCTCTGCGGGCAACGAGTTTGTTTTACTGTTAGGTTTGCTGCGTTTTTGAGGTTTGCAATTCAGAAAAAAAAGTTGACCTGACTTCTGACCTCAGGGAGAGGTCACCGAGGAAAAAGTGTCTGGAGAAGTAGAAGGTCTTGAGGCCCTCTAAAACTTTTGTGAGGGTCATTTGTGCGTTCAGGGAAATTATTTTTCAGGCAAAATTTTTTAAGCTTTTTTCCCCTTATAATCCAACCACAGAAGTTGATGTTTTTGGTGTTGGCGTTTTTTTGTTGGTGTTTTTGCATAGCATTGTTGGTGTTTTGACTGTTGATGTTTTTGTAAATTGGTGTTTCCGGTGTTGATGTTTGGTCCGGATACCGCACAAAAGTATGTAAAATTCTTACAAACTGAATGAAGTAGAAGCCCTTCGCCTTCGTTTGCGGTGAAAAGTGTGGGAATCTTTTGAAAATTCGCAGCGTTGTAGAGTTCACTTGGTTGGACTGTCAAAAATGCTCCTGGAACTTCATTTTCGATGACTGCGCCGAATTGCTTGTATGAAAAGTTTTTCTAAGGAATTATTTTTAAAAATGTTTAAACTAAAGAGCGTACAAGACGCAAAGGCAGAACGTTTAGGCGAACCTATAGTTTGAGGGTGCTGCAGGATAATTTAAGTTTTGAAAATCTAAAATACTTAGGTTTTTGTGTAGATATTGGAAATGGGTTCAGAAACGCTTGAACTCTTGTTTTTGAAACTCCGGCAGTCATAAAACGAAATAAAAAAGTTTGCATCGTTTTTAGAAAGGTTTATTTTAAAGTTTGAACTGCCGCTGTCTCAAAAGCAGAAGCTCAGCTCGGATTTCAGTCGATGTCTGACGAACAGGACAGAAAATCCAAATTCTGTCTTAAGCATATCGTTCCTAATGGTCATACCTTCGTTTTGTTAAAGTTGCACCAGGGCGCTAGGTCATTTCAATGTCGCAGAAAATGCCCCTAAACATGGTCTCGTTTTCGAACAAAATACTGGTTATTCGAAGCAATTTGGAAGAAACTGAACCTTAAAACTTTTTTTGAAAAGAAAGCGAACCTTCGACGACATGGAAACCCTCATCATTCATATTTTCGTTCTGGTAGTTAATAATTCCGACGAGACGGGCCGACTTTTCTTCATTGACCCCTTTAATAAGCAAAAGCTTGTACCCTTTCATTAGCAGCTGCTTAGGGACTCCTTGCGAACAAACACCCTGTATCTATTAAAAAATCTTTAGTTTTAGGACTGTAAAAAAATGCTATGAGTGTTAACCTCTGAAAACTTTAAAAAGGCTTATCCTGTTTTTTTCTGCATTTTTTTCTGTTTTTGAAGAACTATTGGGGCCAAAAATGTAGAAAGCTTTCCAAAGGAAAGGGAAATGAAAGGGAACAGGGAAAATTTGGAAAGGGGTAACGGAGCATCAGTTTTAGGAAGTCTATCGGTCAGACGTGATTCCCAAGAAATCTATGACTTATGATTAGATTTTATCCCTCCAGAAAAAAACCAGAGACAATGCTTCAGTTTTAATAAAATAAAAAAATCTCATATTTCATCCTGCCCTTAACTCGTTCCCATGGACAGCACAAAAAAGAGAAAAAGAAAAAGTCTTGATGCTTTCCTTTCAAAGAACAAAACTGCAGAGTCTCAGCTGCTGCATAGCGTGAGTTTTTCTTTAAATTGGCTTGAGTTTTGATCATTTCTGTACTTAAATGATTCTAGGAGGCAGCGGATATCCCATCTCTGCTTTCCTGTTAACGCCGTACAATGATCCAACTACTCTAGAACAGCTAAGTCCCTTCACCATCAAAACCGAAGAAACATGGGTCAAAGTCCCACAGTGGTAACTTTCAGCATCACCTTTTCTCTCCAGATCCCCCCACAAAAGTTTCAGTTAAGATTGGAGAAGGAAGTATTGGGCTGATTCGTGGCTCTCCTCCCCATCACTCCTATTTTCAAAATAATCAAGGAGTTGAGAAGCCTTCTTCTCCTCTCCAGCCCCTATTACTGCAGCAGCATAATATCTCAAGCACCAAGAACTAAATCCAAGGCAGCCAAGGAAGAGGATTTACCAGCATTTGAATCAATTCGCTGTTTTTAATACTCCGAGCGAAGTCAACGAAGGTTGTACCTTCACCAGAATACGATAGCACAAGTACTCTAATTTCTACTTTGTATGATTTCCAGGACTCAAAAGCTTTGGAAACTGAAAACTTCTTGGATCTGAAGTTGTCACCTTTCGACTCCGAAAGTCAAGAAAATTATGGGAAGAGACTTGCTCTATCAAGACGATTATTATTTGAAGAGAAAGGCTCCTACAGAAATAGTCAAGACGAAGATCCAACAATCTACTCTTACCTGCCATGCTCCCATCTGTAATTGGCTCGACTTACTTCCCCCTGATCATCATAAAAATCCGAGCTGTCCAGTGGTATTGCCGCGACAAAATTACTGACGACTGCCTCCCGGAAGAAGAAATAATCAAACATCGAGACATAGAGCAGTTTTGTTCCTATCCGTCATTCACTTCATTATCCTCCCTGGCCGCCACCAAAATCCAAGCAGTCACTACCAGTCCGCAGTCACCACCAGTCCGCAGTCGCCTATCACGTATGGAAATTTTAAGCTATAATAAATACCATTTAGCAATTCTCTTCTTCTCAGGTTATGGTGGAAGCCTCTGGCTAGAGAATGTCATACTGTCCTCCACATAGACTAACGAGATTATTATGAAAAGAAAACGCTGGGCTGCAACTCATGGTCATCTGCTGTCTTTGCTCCCCCAGTATTTTATTCGCCTAATTTCTGGGTTTTCTATTTGAATTTCTAATACGCCCACCATCATCCTGGCAACAAAATTTTTACCTGTCATAAAGCAAACTTTAAACTATTTTATTCTTGATTGTCTGCTTCACTGAAAATGAAATAAACCAAACTTAATTAACCTTAACTCCTTGCTAAGTCCTGAACGTGAGATGGGTCTGTGTCACTGGGGCTTTCTTGAACGATTAGGTATTGCATGTACAGTTTCTGCTTCTTGACCCGAATTAAACTCAGCTGTTTCAAAAGAACAAGACGATTGAGTTCGCTGGTGCTCATTTTCTTCGTCTCACTTGTTTCGGAACTGTATGAGAAGTTAGTTCTTTTACGAATGCTGGTTGGGAGTGAAGCAAGTAGGAGGAAGATCTGGGGTTGAGAAAATGGGTTGGGATTTCCATTCCTACTTTTTGTTTCATAGCAGTGCATACAATGAGCTTTCAACAGTTGAGCTCATCTTAGTCTATTTAAACTACAAAAAATAAAGAAAATTCAGGGTGATTTTGACCAAAATATACCAAAACCTTCTAGAACATTCAAGAACGCCATTCTGACCCTTGAACCTGGTTCTATGAGACGCGAGGATGGCAATTCTTCCCGAATTTCTTAAGAAAAAGAATCATCTAAGGAACAGGAAATCAGTGTGAAGTGAAATCGGGCATTCCCAACGTCTACTATTGGGAAAGAGTCGAAGAATAAAGTGCAAGGAGAGAGAGAGATTGCAGAATTAATTTTAAATCAGTGACAAAGTCGCTAACCTTTGTTGATCTGCTCGACCTCAAGTGGTTGAAGAGAATTGTTATTATTTGCTTTGTAGCTACTAGTTTCATAGCGGAGGTAGTATTGAGGTAAGTTTTGTTTTCTTCAGAATCCATCTTCTACATGACTTACCGAAGCCCCGATGGCACATGGTTACAGAGGACGCGGATATGGATCCGGATCACTGAGGTTCTAATTATTTATTACTACTTCATAAGTGCGTAAGTAGGAGGTTGCTTTTATTTTTGTAGAAGAAGAGCATCGGGAAGAAGATCATATGCAGCTTTACAGTGGCGTTGCATCAGTTCGAACAGTCATAGTGTTTGTGGTCATGAAACGAAAAAATGAATGATGGAGGTGATGAACATATGAAGCGAAGCAATTTACTTTACTTTGAATCAAAAAAGATTTTGTACAATTCGTAGAAGATATACAGAATAAAAATAGTGATTATGACGCGGCCTCCGTCAACTTCAAGCCGTAGCCTTAGTAGCCGCTGCTGTCTTAGAGTCTGCGCTGGAGAGTCATGGAAAACAAAGACTATCAGTTGATCGCCCCTAATATCAAAATTCTCCTAAATTGTGAATGATTGCCTTACGCATGCACTCCTCCTACGAGGGTGGTGGAGATTCTTTCCGTGTGAATGACGAGGTGATTGGTGATATGGCTCAACTAACACCGACACGCTCCTAGTGTCTACCATCAGAGGTTTTCTGAAAACAAACAATAGATTTTAAGTTAATAGAGGTCATATCATTTGGGGAAGGTAGGAGGTTCCTGTAGCAACAGTGTTACATAAGAAGAACAGAATACGGACAAATAGCAATTTCATCGTGGCATAGTTCATGCATGATCTTTACGCAATTTTTTTTTGCCAAAATTAATGCATTGTTTAAATCTTTTGTTACCTGAACATCTTTTAGTTCAGCCTCAGAACCGCTAAGCGGGTCTTCCATGCCTGCTTCCTCTTTCCCTTCGGACTGCAAATCCAAATAAATTTTCAAGTAGAATGATGTGGTCCAGCTACAGTGAAACTAATGTCGAATTGCTAAGTTTAGTCCCGGGATATGAAATCATCAGAAGCATCATTTATTTTACAAAGGAAAATAATAGATTAGAATTTCTGAGTTTGCGATTTAAAGTTTAATTGCGTAAACATGCAATAATAAACTCCATCTGAAATAAGAGGCGAAGGAGTGAAAACGTTTTTCCCAAAGGAACCCTTCATTTTTCATCGCTCGCTCTCTGCGTCCCAGCCCCTACAAAATAATTAATCGTTAGCAATGACAAATCTATCAATAGAATTGTTCTATTAGTACTTCAGAGTAATCATGGTTTTAATTCGCCTGAATTTTTGGAGGAACCATGACAGCACAGAGAGTAAAAACACGATTGTGAAAGCTGCTATAACCTAGCAAATGTCCGCTTCCTAATTCTGTTCTACCAAAATAGTAGAAACGATGTTAGCTTCCTCATCCACTTCTTCAACTATGATTCCGCTCATATTATTTATGCCGTTTGAAATTATGCGTTTAACTTTTTCCCCAAGTTCATCAACGCCGGCAGAAAATTCAAAGAGCGATGCATTCTTGTTTAATAATTCCCGTATTCCTTCATGTAGGTTTAGGCATTTTCTGTAGTTTAAAAAATTAAAGAATTATACTCTCATACCTGTTCCTCGTCTTCAGCTACTTTTATGTCTTTTGCTATTTCGCCGAATACATGTTTCGCCTGTTACCAAAAGTAAATGGAAGATCAATCGAGGCAAGCATCAACATCTGATCGGGAGAAAGTACCTCGTGTATGACTTTCTCCACCACTGCTCCTTCTTCTTGAAAGTCTTCCTCAACTTCACTCAAACTTCGATCCTGAGGATGTCCTGGGGGTATATGGGGGTGTACTGGGTGTACATGGAAGTGTACTGGTTGTATCCAGACAGGCACATGTACACAGATATACCATATACACATTTGATGTATATGGTAGGCCAAAAATCGAAAATTTTTAAAAATTCACCAATCGCTATGAAACTTCACAGTAAACATCTATGAATCCTACAAAACTCTCATACCAAAAGTCAAGTTAATCCAACCATCTGTGCCCGTGATAATCGGGAAGGCGGGAGCGGCAGCAGGCCGGACACTACACAGGCTAACATCACATTCGCATGAATAGCTCGCGGTATTAACAAGATAATCAGACACATCATTCTCAACTGGTTTTGAATTAACCCCATGCTCAATTTTGTCAGATACTCTTCCAGGTAACTGTGGAAAAGACTGGGAAGTTACACTCTTGAATTCCAACAAGTCCAGTAAAGCTGGCTGTTCGTCAGTATATTCATCAGCTAAAAACTTCAAAGAGGTCCAGATTGTTATCGGTGAACCGGTTACAGCAACGGATCCAGGTGATGCATACTACGAAGGATGCTACATCGCTGCTGCTGTTGGACGTTCCTGGCAAGTAGGAATAATTTCAGAAATCAATCTGGAAGGTGATGAGGAAGAATACCTCGTCCGAGCAAAGAAAAAAGAAGGAAAAGTTTCGCTCTCATGGAGGAAACCAGTCAAGGTGACTTCGGTTGTCAAAAGTAGACATATTTTGTCCCTTGGCAGTCCCTTCAGCTCTCAATGGAAAGCTTTATTATCTCTCAGCATCGGAAGTTCTGAAGATTGCTGCTTTAAGCAATGCGTAAGGAATTTTAAGTTAGATGCTAAAAGTCATCGCGTTGATCTTGAGACGAAATTTTCTTTTGTAGGAACCATCAAACTGGATGAACTCTTAACAGCCTTGAGCCAAGGAGGAGGTGAAACTGCTTGTACTGAAAATTCTAAATTTTCTGAGTAGTAGAAAACATTTTTCATTTTAACTGTCATTGCTTGACATTTCATTCCTTAGTAACACTGTCAAAGAACTAGCATTGATAAGATCTTTCATGTAAAAAAACAAAGTTGTCATTACCCTTACTGTTACATAAATGACTGTGCGACTGAAAAATGTATTAACCCTGCAAACCCTGTCTGTGGATCATTTTTGATCCACAATTTTTGACTCTTAATTTCGGAAAATATTTGCATTATGGCATAGGCTGAAATTCCACTAATTCCTCAAGAATCTTACGTTCTTGGAATTAGGAGTGAAATGAATATGAAATTCGACACCATTTTTAATTAATCACGGATTTTCTAAAGTCTAGTTGATTAATCCATGCTGTTAACATTGTCGTGTTTCTCTACCCTGCCTGTGTGCCTAATTTGATCCATGCGCGATTTTGCTTTCCTAACCTTGGATACATTTTGATCCATGCATTTACCTTCTACTAACGGTGGATAAAATTTGATCCATGTGGGTGCGAGTAGTACACTGTTGTCAAACCCTGTCCTCGCCTTTTTTGGAAACCAATTTTGCTTTCGACTTGACTTTATGACTGAATTCAACTTACTTTTAGTTTTATTATCAAACTTTACGCCATGAAATGGTTGTTTAAACTGGTTAAAAAGTTAAGTTCATGTGTACTTTAAAAAACTCCCCCCTGATTTCCGAGAAAAAAAAATCCTCTCGGCCGTCCTTAATTAAGCTGAAATTAGATTTTGAACCCTTAACGGAGCTCAGTTTGTTTTCTGAAATTGTTCCGTTTAGTACTTCTTTATTTAAGTAAACCTATTGGAAATTTTTTTTTTCTCTGAATATTGTGACTCCAGTTGTGACTCACTACGCCTAAGGTGTTACCTACTGTTGAAATATTTCCCCAGGCTTCCTTGTAATTTTTTTTTCATTTCTGATTTTCATTTTTTAAGTTTACTTTTTGATACTAGTATTTTTCTTGGTATGATTATGGCTGCGTTTGCATACCGCCAGCATGTGGCAGGAATTTGTATATAGGAAAAATTGAAATGTTTCGCTTCATTACTTCAAAACTGTATATACAGTAAAGCAAAAACAATTTCCAGCTTACGAATTGGCAACAAAGCT
>JABASM010002211.1:0-11698 GCA_019776545.1 Brachystomella parvula | reverse complement strand
GTAGGAAATTGACCCTAAGTGACACATACAGGTCACCGAATTTCAGTTACTTGACCTCATGGATCCGGATAAGCGATACATCAGCCGAAAGGGCTTTTAGTCATCTGACGATAAAAACGTTATAGAGGTGTATAGAGGTTATCGTTGTTGTTAATAGGTGAAAAAATAAGATGGGACGAAAACCTCATCATCTGCGCAATGGAGCTAGCTCAGTCAGTTGAGTGAAGGTGGAGTGGCACATGGTTGAAGGGGCATCTTGAGTAAGAAAACGAAGAGACACACACCAGAAAACAGCACTCCTTACGGAGTACACACGTGCTGTAAGACGCTGAAATTTCCCCTTTTTGGCCACGCCCTATTTAATCTAGGGAAAACTTTAAAACTCAGGAAAAGCTCTTACTAATTCTTATCCCGGTTAATTAGCGTCTCTACAAAAGCGATTCTCTGCGCTTTTGTAGAGCTGATCACAAGTTCAAGAAAACTATTCTCTCTCAAATAAACATGGACTTAACGTACTATGGTTTAATGACCCTTGTGAATTCTGTCGAGCCAAGAGAATGATCGCGAATGGCCCTGTGAGACAATGCGGAATGAATGACTATCAGATCACAGAGACCGGATGCGCAGGACTAATTCCCCGAAATTCCTACAGTAAACCAAGCGCAAATGAAATTGAAGCCCGCAACACAGCAGTTACAATTCTAAATTGTTTTACCAAGAGAAAATGTTGTAAGAGCCAGAAAATTGAAAGTAAAAATGATACACTGCACTAACTCCGCAAAACACAAACTCAAATAAAATGATAAGCGATTCCAAGCAGTGACAATCCTATCGGGGATCTCGTATACAAGAATGGATTCGAGAGGGAAGAAATTCCGAAAAGTTCTGTGAAGCACAGAACCACGCACAGAATTTCCAAGATAATGAATGATGCCAGAAATTTTTCTGTCCTTCGCTTTTATACGCTCATTTTTGAAGAGCAGAATTGTTGATAGGGAAGTCAACAATTTTGGTACCTCGGTAACACCGAAACGTTAATGGCTTTATAGTGCCAACGAGCCAAAATCAGAGGATGCGTTCTCCCCCGTAAACTTTCTAAAGCTTTTTTGTTTACAAAGCCAACTGGAGAGGAAAACGAGGAAGGATAGGTTGCTTACTTTTTGGATTTATGCTGGGTGCTGTAAGAATAGACATCCTCCAAGCTTTCGATCAATAACTTCGGTCTTCTTCAGGGAGAAAATTTGTAAGATCGAAAAAGTTTGAATTGAAGATAGTTGAGAATTTTTTGTTTTGTTATTTCTTTTTCCTGAGATGATCTACCATGGGAACCAGTATGGACGACCATATTGGATTCACTTCTTTTCCTTTGTCCCTGTAGATAGGTTGGGCTAAGGACCTAATGAACATGGACTCGTAGAAATTTCGATGAAAATTCTTTCCTTCCTCCAAAATGAGACTTGCTGAGTCAAAATTGATCACATGATCTGGGTGATCTTTGATGTGTTGATAAAAAGGTGAGGAATCATTCTTTTTCATAACATCGTTCCTGTGTTCTCTAATTCTTGTTTCCACTCTCCTAGTTTCCCCAATGTATTGATTCGAACACCTACAAGATACCTCGTATACCCCCGGTTTGATTGAATGGGTCTTATCCTTCACTTGACATAGTTGGTTTTTGATTTTTGCGCCAGGGATGTAACCAAACTCACAATCCAGAGATTTCCTCAGGCAGTGGGAAAAGTTGGAAGTCAACGAGCCTACTACAAATAGGAGTAAGGAGAGGAAGGAAGAAGCCTATTCTCGCCACGCGTTTTGTTCTGACCCCTTACCCTTTCCCGTTGCTTTCGTTTCCCACCGATTCTGTAGCGTCAGTCACACTTCCTTTTGATTCGCTGAGACGAGACAATAGAAAAAGTCACATTCTTTTCTCATTGGCCAGCATTGCCGACAGCGGATCGCGGCTACTTGGCACGTGTGTACTCCGAAGGAATGCTGCCCCCTAGTGTGTGACCGAGAGATTTTGTTCAGGATCTAGGGGCTTATGAATCTCTGATTCAAGAGCAAGCTATTTTGAATAATGTAAGTGATTCTGTCTGCGGGAATTCTTAAAAATACTAGTCAAGCTCAAATAAGACAGTGCAATAGTAAACCATAACTTTCGTCTGAAACATGAGAACCAGACGGAAGGTCCCAGCTCGCAAGACGTACCCTCACCCTCAGCTCCTTTTGGATGCATCCACTGTCTCTAGTTGGCTCATAAGCCTTGAGATAAAAGCAATTACAGCGGGTTGTCCAGGCTTATTGAATAATGTTTGTTTCAGCGCCATCTTCTAACGCTTTGACCAATTCTCATGCAATCTTTATCATTTTGCTCAACATAGCCTGCTAATTGGGCACAATTTTTTATCCGAACAGTTTTGGTTACGCAGTCGCTGAAAAAAGCCTCCGAACCCAATGTCGTCTTTTTAAGCTTTTCCAAAGAGAAATCATTCTATTAAATTTTCACATTGAAATTCGTACCTTGCGACAATGAACTTTTGTTCAATCCAATGTTTTCCATGTGGAAAGTGGTCTTCGAAGCGTTGGTTGCTGCCGCAATCGCTTTTGGGATGTTCTTTAGCCGTCGTTTCGTCAATGTTAGCGACAAGAGTTGGGGTCCTGACACTTCTAGGCTGGCTTTTTTTTTTGGTGTAGGATGACTGCGAGACTAGGAGGCACGACCTTCACTAACACAGTGCAAGATATGGTGTGCAGTGGATTAGCTAATTTCGGTAACGACATTTGAGAGTTTTTTTCACTGTCTCTGGTCGCGTAAACCCTTTCACGAGCGATCAACGTTATCTGCTAACTTCTTTGGCATTTTGCAATTATGCTTAAAGCTAAAGAACCGGAACTTAATTTTTGCGATTCAGAGAAAAAAGCCGTTTCAAGAAAGAATTAATGGCTGTGGTTCCCCGGCAAAACTTTTTTTGTGCCTCCGGAAACGCTTGAAAACACTACCTTGGGTTCGGAGGCTTTTTTCAGCGACTGCGTAACCAAAACTGTTCGGGTAAAAAAATGTGCTCAATTAGCAGCCTGTGTTGAGCAAACTGGGAAAGATTTCATGAAAGTTGGTCAAAGTATTAGAAGATGGCGTTGAAACAAAAATTATTCAATAAGCCTGGACCACCCTCTGTAAATCCTTAAAAAACAATGAGTTGAGACCGAGAAACAAAAAATTTCAAACGCGAATATCTTGGAAATTAGTTCAGTACTATGGTTTGTTTTTTACTGCCTCAAATGAGTATTTGCATAACCATAATGAATTTTACGGTACAAACAACCAATTTTCCAATGATACGGATTACAGAGGGCTTGTCAAAAATTCCAAAATTTCCATTATGTATTCCAAGCCGACGAAGAGACTTAAGATATTTGCCGATTAATTTTCTGTCTTCTGGGGAGTAATTCTGTAGTTTCCTGTTCTTCCGCCACTCGGTAACAACTTTCGCCGCCAGATAGTTGACTTCACCAAATGCCAAGTGGGTCAAAAGAAGGACGGAAGTTCCAGTTGCAGTGGCTACACTAACCATTAGAAATATTTCTACAGGAAGACTATGGTAATACTTGATCAACATAGCGTTGGAGAGTACGACTACAATCGTAGAAGCTTGATGGACGAATATAATTAGGAAATCCCGAGAAATCCCGTTTACTCCGCCAATTAGAAGTTGCAGGTGCTTGTAAATTTGTATCACCCTTAGCGGCGAACGTATTTCTCTAGTTGTGTACTGGCTGTATTCCTTGGGCCTTAGTAAAAAAACAAAAAAAAAATAAAATTACAAACTAAAATCACATCCCCCTTCTGCTCTCGAGGTTTTCTAAAAACTTATAGCCGACAAACAAGAAAAGGTTTAGAAGCATATCAGTAAACAAATTTCAAAATTGACAGCCCTTTTTACTTTATTTAGCATTGTAAAAACTTAAAGAACTGACGAGAACTACTGATCGGTTTTACTGTCATTTATTTTAAGAACGAAATTCAGAAAGTTTTGATTTCAGAAAAAAAACTACGATAATCCTAAAAAGTGGCTCGTGCTATTCCTAAAATTGAATTGAGAAAATATGACGCAATAAACCGTGCAAACCCGGATGTACGAAATAGCGCGAGTTTACCGTGCACATTTGTACCGGGTGTATATTTGGGTGTACCGGGTGTATATGGCATATATGCACATATACACATATGCACCAAAATCGAAAAAAGTGAAACATAGACACGTTCGGGCGGACGTCAGGACACTACACAGACTAACAATAAATTCGCATGAACAGCTCGCGCTATTAATAACTGAAACAAAGGGATAAATCTGGAAAATGCTTGTTTCTGTGATCTGTGAAACGAGGTGGGAAAATTCTAGCCAATCAGAATGAAAATAGTTAGGATTCGGTCCCTAAAATTGACGCCATTGATACAAGCATGTCATTTACCGTGCAAAACTGGCGTGTCGAAAAAAAAAAGTGAACTGTTGTGTAAGACAGTAAAAACAGTACCCCGGCCCGCGGCTGCAGAAATTCAGAAATAATGGAGCGTTCACCTGAGTTCCGAGAGTATGAAGATGGATGTTGCAATTTCGAAGTAGAAAAGGAGTCCACAGGTAGCGCATGCCCAAACTCCGAGTGACATCCAAAGCTGCGGTAACCCCAAGAAACATTTTGCCCAGAGTGGGAAATCTTGGACATCACTCAACAACGAGGTGAAAAAATACGGGAGCTCTGGCTGCCTTAAATTCTGGAAGTAAATCGACATGGAGGAAGATATTGATGCAAATGCAAGGAGGAACCCGGCAGCAATAAATTCCTTTTGGTATTTCAGCGTCCCGGAATAATTTATGTACTTCGCTAGAAATACACAAATCGGAGTTTTCTTTTCTTTTTCACAGCAATTTGTCTAAAAAAAAATCTAATGCTCGCTTAAGAACATTATTTTTTACTTACCCTCAATTTTTGTATAGTAGAAAATATACTGATTAATGACAAGCACGATGAGCTTTCCTAGTTTGAATCCAAAAATTTCCCAAACGAAAATCATGGTGACGCTGATGAGTAATAAGATCTCCACAACGAGTACACCCGAATTCTCCACTTTGAAATCTACAAGATCTCTCAAGAACTGAAAAAAAATAAAGACTTTGAACAGAAAGTAACAGTAAAGGTTGAAATGCGCAAGAGGATTTGAAGAATACGGACTAAATTCAGCGATCCCAGATATGCTGTTCCATTTTATTGGCAGCGCCCGGTGAAAATTTGCGTAAGAAATTGCTGAACGTAACACTTTAGAAACCATTCTGCTCCTCATTTTTTTTTTCTTACTCAAGTATTTAGCTTTTTTAATGGCTTTATTAGGTATAAGGATTCGGCAAGTTCTAATTTCCTTAAGATTTTGGTTGTACTGTTTTGCCAATTTGGCAGGAGCAAAAAAATATTCCCCACATGGAGTTAAGGTTCCAGATTGCAACAGACGGTTCAAGCAAATGTGAAACTGGCAAGCTTAGGATTATTTAGACGTTCAGCCTACTTGCATAATGCAAATGGGTTTAAGCAAGAACAGGGTTGACTCAAAGCTTAATTTGGAAGTTTGATGGAAACAGCAAATTTTCAGATGGGAGTGCACCACTTTTTTCCACTTTACAGCTCATCACCCGTCTTAGAACCTACACCGAAGAGGCACTCAGAAAAAGTCTACAATTTTCGCAAAGACGTCAATTATTAATAGCGCGAGCTATTCATGCATTTTCCTGTGTTATTCTGTCCGGCAGTCCGGCCGTCCGGCCGTACCCGCCGACCCCATATACACCCCGTATGGCCCCATATACATCCGGTAACTCATTTGTGAGTTACCCATTTATGAGTAACTCATTTATGAGTGAATTACTCTTAAATGTGTAAATTACTCTTAAATGAGTAGATTACTCTTTAATGAGTAAATTTCTCTTAAATGAGTAAATCACTCTTAAATGAGTAAATTACTCTTAAATGAGTAAATTACTCTTAAATGAGTAAATTACTCTTAAATGAGTAAATTACTCTTAAATGAGTAAATTACTCTTGTTACTTTTTATTGTTTTTAAATATTACATATTTCATTGTCCGTACTACGCTGTACGCTCGCGCTATTACGTATACACCAGTGTTTGCACTGTTTATTCATATACTGTGTGGGCTGAGCTTGGTCAGGGAGGAATCGCCGGGCAAATTGACATATTGGCGTTTCAATTCCAGATAAGGTTTAAATTAAACAGAACTTCTTCGGCGTCGTAATGGAGAAGAGAACAAAAATATGCTTTTTTCAAATGAGCTTTAGAGGAAATACATCTCAACACAAAACATTAAAAAAATTCATTTTTCAAACGGAAATTCAGTTGGCCGAATTTTCTCACCAATCTAAGCCAGAAGTCTACAAAATGACATGCGTTGACCGGAACCTACTGAGAGAAAACCATCCAAGTTACAGTAAAGGGTACATTGGCAAAGGCAGCCTGCTGAATTAAAGTTTGAAAAATGAGTGTTCCTAAAATTCTTGGTTGGGGTGTCGCTGTACGCGTTTTACATAAAAGCTTGGGATTCTGCCAAAGCAGTTGTTTTTTTTAATTGATTAGGGAAGGTTATACTAGCTTGTGTACTGCGGTCAAACATTTCTGGATCAGATAATAATGCTTTTACAGCGCAAATTGTTCTGCAAAAACTAATTTTATTTATCATCATGCGCCAGACGCCCATGCTTTGTTTTTGTTTTTCCAAAAGTCAGTAGCCTGGACGCGGGTTGTCTAGGGAAGTCTCCAAAACTTCATAGGTTCCCTTTTTACGGGGAAGCTGTATGGAAGTCTGACTAATTTTCCAGCTAAATTTTTCATAGTTATCTCTTACAGGCACCCGGCTTACTTTCGCATGAGGGAATTTTATAAGAATACTCTATCCAGCCATTTACCTCGGCGACATTACCTCAAAAAGTTTTAGCTCGGCATCGTCTTGGCGCCCAACTACCTCGTATTTGAATTAGATTTCCCCTGCTTTCCTATTTAAAGGAAATGAAAAACTCAGCAACTGCATGTTCTTCCGTAAGCCCCTTTTCTGAGCCGGATACCCTTCGGTGAAAGGTTTTTAGGCCACACTCTATACCGTACCCCGCTACTTTAGGCTTTAGACTCTGGTAATCGGATGCCGAGGGAAAAATTGTCGAGATAATAGAGCTGAGGTAAATGGGAAATCCGAAAAAGACTAGTTATGCTCATATAAGTTTCTTCATAACTATTAGGAACTTTACGGTATAAAGAACCAGTTTCCCTATGATGTACATAACAGAGCACTTGTTAAAGACATCAAAATTCCCATTACATATTCCAAGAATACGAAATGATTTAAGATATTTTCCCATTAGTTTTCTATCTTCTTGGGAGTAATTCTGTAGTTCTCCATTCTTCCGCCACGCGGTTACAACTTTGGCGGCCAGGTTGTTAACTTCTCCAAATGCCGAGTGTGTAAATAGAAGGACCGCTGTTCCAGTTGCGGAGCCTATACTTACCACCAGAAGTATTTCTAGGGAAAGACTATGGTAATACCTAATTAGCATAAAATTAGATGATACGGCCACAATCATACAAGACTGGAGGACGAAGACAACTAGAAAATCCCGAGAAATATCGTTCACTCCGCCAATGAGAAGTTGCAGATCCTTGTAAGTTTGTATCACCCTCAAGGGTGTACGTATTTCTCCAGTTGTGTACTGACTGTATTCACTGGGCCTTGAAAATGAGAAGGAAAAGAATTAGTACAAGATTACATCCTCTTCTCTCAGTTTTACGGCTTTTGATGTCATTTTCAATGGAACTTGATTTTGAGAAATTCAAAATTCTTAAAGTTTTTATTTCTATGAAAGATGAGACATTTAGCAATCGTAGAGATTTTGTTTTTAGCCAACCGAGAGGCTTAAGAAATGAATATCAAAAACTAAAATGACCTTTATACACATGCGCTGACGTACGGAATTTTAGACTTAGCGTTTAGAAGAAAGAGTCAACGTTTTTCACAAAAGTCTCAATCTTTTCGAGGTATACCATTCGAACACAGAAGACAGAAATACAGTTTTAATCGGCCATACTTTGGCAAACGTTCACTTCCCGGGAACATCTTGCCTTGGGCAGGAAAAAAGGAAAAGAGGTCAGACTGCTTTTTCTTCCCAGATTTTTAACTAACATGGGACCTTCGCGACATGCGTGGAGCCCCCAGGTAAACGGTTGTTACCACCCATTACTAGAGCCCAAATGATGATTTTTCACGGTGGCACTTTTTTGCAGAAGTCACTTTTCGAGATTTATCGATTTTTGAAGTTTTCGATTTTTGGGGTCAAACCTGGTGTATATGGGGTCATACCTGGTGTAAATGGGGTCATACCGGGTGCAAATGGGGTCATACTAGGTGTATATGTGAGCATACCGAGTGTATATGGGGGCAAATCGGGTGTATTATATGGGGTCATACTGGATGTATATGGGGTCATACTGGATGTGTATGAGGTCATACTGGATGTATATTTGTGGGGTCATACCGGGTGTGTATGGGGTCATATTTGATGTATATAGATCATACCGGATGTATTCTAGGTAGTACAGGGTGCACATTGGGTATTACAGGGTGTACATGGGGTCGTACAGGGTGTATATGGGGTCCCAGAGGGTGTATGACGAGGCTACTCGTGCTATTTATCCAGTTAACATTCATACAAGCTTGGTTTTACATGTGAAGCTTATTGTCAAAAATATCGAAAATTCTGAAATCCCATAAGGATTAACCCGTGATTTTTCGGGTTTTACAGGTCCCCCCCTTTGGAATTTTCGAAAAATCGAAAACTTCAAAAATCGGTAAATCTCGAAAAAGTGACTTCTGCAAAAAAGTGCCACAGTGAAAAATCATCATTTGGGCTCTAGTAATGGGTGGTAACAACCGTTTACCTGGGGGCTCCACGCATGTCGCGAAGGTCCCAAGCTTCAACTAGGTAACAAAGGGGACCATTTTTAGATAATTCAGTCGTGTGATATTGCCTTGTATCAAATGCGTTCGGTGAGAAAACATGGTTCTGAATTTTAACTGAACTTCGCAAAGGATTAGAGAAGTCGCTTATGGGACAGAGATCCTCCAATGGATTCCAATGAAACCTGGCTGGATAGTTAAAACTCATCAGTACCTCCAACTTTTTGTACAGGGCCTAGGGAAGCTATTGACCTTTTGTGACCTTTGGGGGTCACGGACATGCGTCAATCGAGAGGGCTTAGTCTCCTGATTCTAAAAATATAGCATACTTGACCCTTCTGACCCAAAACATGGCCGCTAGAGGTCGTAAAGTGTTATGCGGAGCATTTAATGACCTCTGGCGGCCATGTTTCAAGTCAAAAGAAGTGTCAAGTATGATATATTCCTAGAATCAGGAGACCAAGTACGTTCGATTGACGTATCATTTGCCCGGATCCATAGGGTCAAGTGACTTTTGGTGACCCGAAAGTGTCACTTAGGGTCAATGCCCCGCTTAGGCCCTGTACAAAAGTTGGAGGTATTGTTGAGTACTAACTATCCAGCCACGTTTCATTGAAATCCATCTGAGCATCTCTGTCCCATAAGTGACTTCCCTGATCTTTGGTGGAAACGGTGGGGATGAGTGGTAAATTACTTAAAAACTTGTTGAAGGGGGACATCATTTAAAGTAGTTAAAGCTTAAAAAGCAGTTGTTGAACTTTGAAAGTCGATGACTACCCACCGTGAGAGAATAATTTTAAAAGTCTACATAAGTGTCAACATTTGAAAAAGCCACAGAAATGCTTACCTCATTTCCGACAGAATAAAAGTAGTTGTCGTAATTTTGAAGTAGAAAAGCAGTCCGCACGCAGTGTAACATCCCCAAACTCCGAGTCCCATCCAAAGCTGTGGTAAACCCAAAAAAAATTTTGCCCAGCACGGATAGTCTTTGACATCGGCCAGGAATAACGTGGGGATAAAGTAAGGGAGGTCTGGGTGCCGAATGTACTGGAAGTACATCGGAAAGGGCGAGGAAACTGATGCGTATGCAAGGAGGAACCCCGCAGCAATAAATCCCTTTTGGTATTTCGGCGTCCCGGAATAATATATATACTTCGCTAGAAATATAAATCGGTATTTTTCCCAGTAATTTGTCTAAGAAAATCTAGTGCCCACCTATCAACACTGTTTTTCACTTACCCTCAATTCGTTCATAGTAGAGGATATACTGATTAATGACAAGGACGACCAGCTTTCCTAGTTTGAAGGCAAAAATTTCCCATACAAAAACAAGGGTGACGCCGATGACCAATAAGATCTCCACCATGAGCACGCCCAAATTCTCTATTTTGAAATTTACGAGGTCTCTAAAGCACTGAATTAAAATAAAGGCTTCGTAAAAAAAGATACAATAAAGGTTAAAATGGGTAAGAGGATTTAAAGAATACGGACTAAATTCAGCAAGCCCAGATGCACTGTTCCATTTCATTGGTACGGTCCGGTGGAAATGTGCATATGAAATTGCAGAATGCAATACGGTAGAAACCAGTTTGCTTTTCATTGCTTTCTTAGCGTCAACTGCACTGCGTGTTCCGAGGTTCTGAGTTTCTAAATGTGTCCCGGTTTTATTGGTTAAAAAACTTGGTCAAGACTTTGCTTTACCACTTCGTTTTCTGCAAGAGTCAAGTTGAATATTTTCTAGGCGGGGTTCCGGCGCCGAACTCATACGTTGAAAGCAAAGCTGAAATCATTAAGGTTACGCTTCATTAAATTTTTAGTCTTTTATTTGAAGCATGAGGTGGGCTGAACTAATTCAGAGGTAAACTGACAATTCTATTGAAGCAGCAACAGTTTGGGCGAGGTAAGAAGGCTGCTTTCCGATTTTCGCCTTCTATTTCTGACAACTCTTAACATAATGGAAGAGCGTTGGAGGAATATTGTATACATTTTCCTACACATGCATATTTTCCATACATATTTTGCATATTCTGGGCCGAACATAGTCATCCTGGGTAATCAGGTGAGATGAAAAAGGTCACGTAATTTTCAAGGCCAGCGAATGTCCTCAGAAATAAAATTTTTTCAGCAAAAACAACCTGAACACAAAATTATAGTTAGTACTCACCAGCTTACCTCTAACTTTGATACGAGAGGAAGGCGAGAGTGGGTCATTGACCCTAAGTGACATATACAAGATGCCAAATGTCAGCCACTTGACCTCATGGACCCGGACAAGTGATGCATCAATCGAAAAGGCTTTGTCTCCTGATTATGAAACTGTGTCACACTTAACGCTTTGGCTTAAAACATGGCCGCCAGAGGTCATTAATTGTTCCACATGAACAGTTACGGCCTTTAGCTGCGATGTTTAAGCTGGTGTAGGGTATATTTTCATAGTAAGGAGACTAAGTCGTTTGGATTGATGTATTGCTTGTCCATGACCTTTAGTGACCGCTAAAGTTCCCAAAAGGTCAACACCCCACTTTCATTCTGTACGGAAGTTGGAGGTATTGGTGGGTATTAGCTCGCCAAGTTTCAATACAAATCCATCGGACCATCTGATTTCGGCTTGTAACCTTTCGTACTCCTTTGATGCATACGTAAAATTAGTATTAAACGTAGTGGGCTTATTTATTTTGGGAGCCCGAAGGGG
>JABASM010002210.1:0-11699 GCA_019776545.1 Brachystomella parvula | reverse complement strand
GTGAATTCGAAAATCACGAAAAAAAGATTTCAAGTACGGAATTTTTTGTTGTATTTTCTAGACGACAAGGACTCATGCTGGCCTTCTTAACTTCTGAAAAAAGCTATAAAACCGTAAATATGAAATTAAAATTGCGTTATTAGGCATGGGTCTTTACGTATTAGCAGTTTCGAATTTCCGCATTTCACGTTAATGAATTTTAGGTTACTACGGCTGAGGGTCAGAAACGAGCAGACAAAGAGAAGACAATGTTTATCGAGACCAGTGCTGTCGCAGGACCAAATGTCACAGTTGTAAGCCTGTTTAAGCGTTTGAACTGCGAAAAACAAATACTATTATGCCGTAATTGCATATCATATTGAAATTTTGCTGTTTCGTTTTCCCTTTGGAATTTACAGCTCTTCCATAAGGTCGTTGGAGAAATCCTCAGCAAAGGCTCTGAGTTGGAAAAGCACGATGAGCGTAAGAACAAAATGCGTTTCTACAAGAGTGAATTCGAAAATCACGAAAAAAAGATTTCAAGTACGGAATTTTTTGTTGTATTTTCTAGACGACAAGGACTCATGCTGGCCTTCTTAACTTCTGAAAATCGGGAATTAAGGTTGTTCATTCAACATTTGCTTTAACGTTATCAGTAGCTATAAAAAAGGAGATTAAGCACCCTGGTTTTCAAAAAATTGCCTAAAGTAAGTAGAATGCTACTATAGTGGTGTAGTAAAACTTTGTTTCCCCTTAAAAAAAAATCTGAAAAGTAAACAATTCCAAAAATACCTCTGGAAAATAATTATTGAAAATGTGAAATGCGAACTTCGTACATGACCATGAATAAATTGAGAAGCACAACAACAAAATCTACAACACTCAATCAGCTCTTTATTTTGGGGTTCTGTTCTGTGATGACGCTCGGTTTTAATTTCCAGACCTTTTCCACCAATTTTTCTGCTGCATTATTTCCTACTAACGAATGAGGATCGGCTTGCAAATTAGGCAGTTGGTCACCACAAAATTTTTTCCACATAAGTTCAGCATCAAGTACCGAGGTATTCATTAGTAAAAGGAGTCCTCAATTCCAAGAAACAAAATAATAAAAAGCGTTAGCCACTATACGGAAGACCAAATAATCAGTAATCAGTCACGGTCATCAGTGGTGCTTTGAACGAAGAAAAACATGAGTCAGCGTCCATCTTACAACGGCATAAGCTTTTTACTCCTATCATATTTCGTGATTTCCTTCAGTCACTTTTCTACCAGGTTGTTTCATAAAACTATTTGAAATTTTCTCCCATGATTATTTGAATTTTGTAAGTTTAAAACGTAATGACAGAGTCTGATGATTTTAGTCAATCTGATGAAGCAGGTGCAATCTGGATCCCAAGCCAACATAAAACTGGAGGACGAAATGGGTTCACGGCCAAATGGTTAATTCTCCACGGTACTGCTGGTGGAACAAGTGCAGAAGCAATTGGGAGATGGTTCCAAAATCCTGATGCACAGGCCTCAACCCACTATGTCGTTGATCAAAATGGAGTCGTCGTCCAGTGCGTAAGGGAAGCTGACACGGCTTGGGCAAATGGAAGAGTAGAAGCTGGAGCCGAACCTTGTAAGAACTAAATGCAGCGTATAGAAAATAATGATTTTTCTAGCATGCAAATTTCTTCGGCAGCCCAAATATTTTAATTCACACAGACTTTTGGTAAATCTGGTCGTACTAACAGTCAGCTCCGAGGCGCTTGCGTCTCGGAGTTGTGGGGATCTTGCTGGGCAGGGAAAATCCCGAAAACCCCAATTGCAAACTGCGATTGCGACTTTTCTCCAAAAAAAGGCACATTTGTCGAGTGCAACATGAGCCTTTTCTTGGTATGCGTTACGTTTGTGCCTGCCACTACCAAAATTTGCTAGATCTGGCAATAATTCATAAACTTTCTGGTTTCCCCAAAATTCATAAAAATTATAGAAAATGTCTAAAATTCATAAAAATTATAATAAATGTCTGAAATTCTTAAAAATTATAGAAAACGTCCAAAATTCATAAAAATTTTTGAATTTTTATCTAGGGTGGACGAAGCAGAACCCAAATCAAGTCACGATATCAATTGAGCACGTCAAATCTTCAACGGATAATTCTAACGAGTTGACAGAAAAGCAAAAGGCCGCTTCATTCCGGCTCATCAAAAGCATTCTCCAGCGTCATCCTGGGATTCAACCAATTTGGGCCAATGAAAATTCTGGCATCACCGGGCATTTCTCAATGTCACCCGTGAGTAGAGAAAGGTGCCCAGGCCCTTTTCCATGGGTAGATTTATTCAAGGACCTCAATGGTCAGTCCCAGCCGATTTGCATCGGGACGGTCACCGCTAGCGATGGGTTAAACATCCGTAGCCGTCCAACTGCTACGAGTGAAATCGTGGGCGCACTTCCAAAAGGTCGTGTGATCAACATTCAGCGTCGTGAAGCAGGAACTGGAGGGGACTGGTTCTTCCTAGGGGACGGTAGGGGCTATGTTTCTGCCACATATATTAAAGTTCATATTAAGCAGCCGTCATGGTGCAGCGGACCTTAGAAAAAGCTACCAGTAGAGAAAATAAAATGAGCGCTGCTTTTACTTCATACTGCGAAATTGGTTCAGAGATTTATTGCGATGGTACTTTGAGACCTAACTGACAGTTATGGATGCGCAATCCTGGTCTTGCCACTGAGCGCCCCCCATGATACGGCAGCAGTAATTTCCATTTGTCGCTTCTGTTACATTCATTAGTTCCAGCGTACTGACCATGTGAGGAAAACCTGAGGAATCAACTGGAGTTCTCTAAAAAGAAATGCAAGTAGTTTAGTAAAGAACCCTAACAGCAGCATCGTATTTTCGAAGAAATTACGCCAAGTTGTACTCCGCTCACGCCATCACTTCTCCGCTCTCCAATAATCGGGTTGTAAACGTAAATGTTCGTTCCGGAGCGAGTCCAGAAAACTGAATAGCATTTCTTGCAGAGTTGACCTAAATTGAACTTGCAGATTAGGTCCAGACTTGAACCAACTTGAGCGATCGGCGGGGCCGTTAATTTTACACGCTCATCTACAGAAAAACATAACTGAAAATAAAGATCATTGCTTATACTCTGTTCATTACTGCTTTTTGATCGACGATACAGAGATCATAAGAGACAAGTAAAGACCAAGACAGACTCACCGTTTTGAAATTGTTCGTCCTGTTTCTCACTTAATGTTGCCGAGAAAAATCCAGCTATCAAAAACAATTTGCTTAGGCCAACCAGCTCCATTTTTCCCTGCATAAGATTTTTGGTGTTCTCGTAGTCTTCGAATGAATCCTTTGAGAGAACTAAGCTTAATTTCTCAAAAATCAGCATCAACCACAGTCTTAATTTTTCCGCATTAATTTTATGCAAGTATTTATATGCTAAGTTTACACGTGGCATTTAATTACAAGTAAGGCACACAAGAAATATTTAATTAGAGAGCAAAATCTAGATCTACCTTACCGTCAATTGCACTGGGCTGAGAATTGAGTGAGTAAAGGGTAATTTGGATTAATTTCCAAAAAATTAATACAAGGCAGTTAAATTGGTCGAAAATTGTAGTACATAGCAGTCAATTTCGCTTGAAGCTATACTTAATGTCAGTTTGTGGGAAAAATTAATCAGTCATTTAGAAGTAAAGTTAGAGAAAGTATTACATAAAGGGCGATCGATTCCCAAAAATGGCTGAAATCCGTCTAGGAAATAAGGCCTAGCAAAGAGTTAAGAAGTATAGGGCAAGAAATTAATAGGAACCATCTGCCTACTAGTTATTTAAATCCGAGGAACCTTGGTGGACTTATTTTTTCCACCCTCGCTTCTCCTTTTCATCCAACGGTTTCCTCCAGGGAATGTAGATATGGTGCATTTTTCTCATACGGTTAATTCCAGCACGTGAGACCTTAAAAAGAATAACACAGAACTCAGAATTTATCTCCTGGAAATTATTACAAAAATTATTTCCCTACTCACCTCTGAATCATCGACGGAAAGTAAGTAGAGTCTGGTGAACGCTGGGCGACTCAGGAAACTGGCCATCTCATCATCGATTGGGAAGTAGAGTCGAAGCTCACGCAAATCTATTTCATAATGAAATCAACAAAAGATTAGTATGGCAAACACAGTAAGCTGCTGGACTTTGTTTTTCAAAAAATTACGCTTACCTCGAAGGCAATCCAAACTATTTTGGTATCCTTCACGGCACTGGAGACGACCACTCAGTTGAGCCATGAGTTTTTGAATTGAGTAGGTCTCATCTCCTCCATAGGCAAAAGGTGCGCCAATAGTAAGAGACTGAATGGATTGACCCCAGTCACTCATAAACGTCAGTTGCTCAGGAGATGGATTGACTAGTTCCATTTTCTTCAAGTTCGGTGTGAACAAGTTATCCAGACACTGCTCATGGAATGATCTGTTTGATGCACGCCACGGCATGGAAAGAGAGCTTGAGAGAGCTAATGGGCTGCAGAGTGCTCCTGATGAAATTAGGGTCATTTCCGTACCTTAGATCCATGTCCAGCTTATCCAAGGACGGAAAATTTTCAGCAGAAATCGGAACTGTTGGAATTAGATGACTGTTGACGACGAGAACGCGGAGTTTTTCCATAGTCGGAAACCTGAGCATCCCTTCGTATTCGAAGTTTGGTAAAATGGCAGGATATCTTCGCTTCTTCCAAATTACGAGAACCGTCAGTATCTCTTGAAAGACTTTAATAAATCCGTGGAGCTTCCCGTATTCCACAAAATCAGAATCGAGGACTAGTTTGAGTACTTTGATTCGCTCATTGATTCCATTTCGGATAGCACTGCAGAGAGTTTGAATTGTGGAGTATCCTCCATAACGAGAATGAATATTGACTTGAGCAGAAATGGACGGGATGCGTGAAGTAGCTTGGAGTATTTTCCGGAGGTGCGTTGATTCTGTCTCCTCGTTACTTGGGCTTGGGAACTTGAGACAGAGTTTAGCAAGGTTAATAGCACCTTCGACGACCTTGATTGTCAAATCCGCACTGAATTTACAGAATCCACTTCGGATGAATTGGATAGAGAATTTCTTTAACTGACTCATCTTGAACCGTTTCGTAAGCTCCAGATTTTTGTAGTCAAATGGACTAAGGGGTGGAAAACAAAAGTCCAATTCTTCGATTTCTGTCAACTCCTGAAGTATTTCGATTGCCTTCCAAAGAAGTCCTTGGTTCATGTGATCAGATTCTACTCCTTGTTCTTCTGGCTCATAAAGCTCAATATTTAGAGACTTGATGTCGTAATTGTAAGCTCTAGCAAACTCTCTGATCATAAACTTCTTGATAGGCGAAAGACATATGATGAATCGGGAGAAGGGGAAGTTGCCTTCATTTTCCTTCAAATGATGAAATTAGGGTCATTTCCGTACCTTAGATCCATGTCCAGCTTATCCAAGGACGGAAAATTTTCAGCAGAAATCGGAACTGTTGGAATTAGATGACTTTAAACTTCTTGATAGGCGAAAGACATATGATGAATCGGGAGAAGGGGAAGTTGCCTTCATTTTCCTTCATTGTGTCATTGAATTCTAGGATGACCTCCTCGGAGTCAATGCGAATAGGAGTATGAACTGTAGCATAGATCTCGGTCGCCAGTTCGCTGAATCTTTTGTTTACACTTCGGAGGTGCTGCAAATCTTTTGGGGAAGTGTAAAAGAAGATTTCTGACAGTGCCTGATGAAGAAAAGCCAGAATGTCACTGTTACAGTTATTTGTTGATCTGACAATGAAGAATACTCTTAATAGATTTTTTGGTGACTTACTTTGTCAGGAAGAATATTAATACCGGAGGAAACGGGTTTTGGCTTTTGACTAAGGGCCCCATTACTAGTAATCCCAGAAGCAGAAGGCAGTGGTGGTGGCATTGTGACTGCAGCACAGGCAGTACCACCTGATCCCAAATTGTCATTTCCAATTCCTTGGAATAAGTCATCTACCAAGTCTTCATCTCTCCCTTATTAATTAAAAGGACGAGTCAATCCAATGACCTTAACTACTGTAAATACTATACACTAGGTACACACAGTACCTCTATGTTCAGTCTACTTAAAACTAACCTGGTCCTGATGCGGTAAGTCTTGCAATCATCTGTTGCTCCCATTGTTTAAGTTTTAGCTGCTTCTTACTCATCGTATTTTGGATTGGTTCCTAATTTACATCAAAGTACGACGACCGAGATCAAAGAAGATGAGTAGTTAAAGCAAACAGCTGACAAGAAATGGCAGAATTGAGCAGTGAGGGGTAACACAACTGATATGATTAATGACAGATGGACGGAGCAGTTCGGACATGGACGGTCTGCAGATAGATTTCTTTTGGACTAGAAAAATGTGCATCTGATGATTCGGATCTGATACCTGATTCATCCAAGCAAAATTTTTAACACTGGGATGACGATGAGCAATAATATTCTTCTTGAAAAAGTATAAGACAAAGCAAGTTAGCTTACTTACATGACTGCGTTTTGTCTACTACCAAACTACTGAAGTTCACAAGGACATCCACTCGGACCGCCCCAGCAGGTATATGGCAGACCCACCTGTTGAAATATCACAGGTTACGTTAGGAAGAATTGTAATAATGATCAGTGGCCAATTCAGCTGCAATTATTGAACTAGTCGTATACTTACCTCGGATAACCTTCTCACCTACGTTTAGCCCCACTTAACAGACACCAACCCTGCCTTCCTGGGAAAGTGAAGCTAGCGGGTGGTGTTTTGTAAATATAAGTAATAGCTGATAGGAAATTCAGCTCACTGTTTTGCTGGTTTAAAACATTATGGAGGTATAAACAAAGTAGAAAAATACGAGAAATAGCGTTAAGGGTGAGGGTATAAAAAAAATTTAAAACGTTTTGCTTGAAAAATATTTTTTTTTCTCTTCAAAGCACAAATGCGGGTCATTTGTGCGGTCGACAGTAAAAATATTTTTTCAAATTGTTTGTAAGTTTTTTTTCCGCTGCTTCCTTAACGCTATAATCCGGCTACTACAAGGCTACATGCAGAATTATAATCAAGGCCTGGGAAAATATAATATACTGAACTTCCTCTTTCCTTATTTGTGTTTTTAACTTCCTATCAACCTTGTAAGGGGGAACTGCAGTTACCGAGGACACAAATCGACCTATTCCCGCGGGTATAAAATAGGATTGTTCAAACATTCTGTGTTGCAGTCTTCCGTGAGGTTTTGTAGGAAAATGGCGACACAGTACTCGAAACTTTTATTGTTCCTTTGCTTTATCCGTTCATGGATAGGAGAGCACTCCCGCTGCTCTCTCAGAATCAGTGAGGTGAAAGGAGACCTGACTGTGGTTGAGGAAGGTTTCCTTGAAGTACAGGTGAGCAATTAGATACCCAATTAACTCCCTATTAAACTCAGTATGAGTAATAAATACATTAGCCAAGAGCCATGACCATAGCACAACAAAGAAAATCATTTTTTTCGCAAAATCTTAAAATACCCAGGAACGTTTATCTCGGGTGTAACATTTTACCCCAGGCTGGCAAACATGGTTTTTAATAAAAAAAACCAAATAAAAAGTCTTCGTAGGCCGCCTTAGTAGGATAAAATAATTTCGGTTGAAATGATTTTAGATGAAAACCAGTTAAGTAATTTTTGCCCAAAAGCTCCTGTAGAAAAAAAAGTTTTCACATTCACCATTAATTTCCAATTTTCGAAAAAAAAGTTCGTGTAAAAAAGATTTGATTTTGTGAAAATTTTTTTCTTTTAGATTTTTTAATAAAAACTCTTTTCACGTCATTATAAATTTATTTCACAGCAAATGCGATTTTTTTGCTGAAAGTTACCGTAGCGAGCTGCACTACAGCCGTTTCAGCCTCACGATTAACTAACTTCACTTCATTCATTTAATTTCTTCGGAGATTAAATTCCGCATTCTACACCGGCTTCTGTAGTACCTACGTTGGTCCAATTTTTCCCGGGAAAAATCGAATTTCAGATTTTGGCTTAAAACAAGGCTATTCTTAAGGCTATTCTGAGTCGTTTCCAAACATTTTTCAAAAAAAAAAAATTCGAAATTTTAAAACTTTTTTTAAAAAAATTCCAAATTTTAATTTTTTCGACCTGAAGGAAAAGCTTTGGGAATTTTACATAGTTAGGTTTACTAGGTTGACGCATCAAATAGCACTAGACAAAATATTAAAAAGAAAAACGAAAAATTTTTTTTTCTCAAAATTGTTTTTAAAGGAATCTGAATGTCAAGAAACGTGTTTTTAGCCAAAAATCTGGAAATGGAATTTTTTCGGGAACTTGGGGAAAACAGTGGTACCAAGGTAGTTATCCAGACCCCAATAAATGCCTCAATTATAAGTTTCCCTACCACATTTGTAGGGTACGAGCTATTCTCTCGTAAAAAATACAAAGGAAATCCATAAGAAGACTGAGATGGATGACACTGTTGTGGTGTAAAAATTTACACCACCTCTCTTTGCCACGCTAGAACTCTTAGCAGTTACGATCCTTCTAGACTAACATGGAGGAAGGACCTTCTGTCAGCCTAGTGGGAACTAGGCGACTGTGAATGGCGTGTTCTGTAACTCCTAAGCAGAAAAATTCGAACACGTGGCATTGTACGTAGTAACCCTCTCTTCCCGCCTGCTAACTACCTAGTGCCTTTGATGGACCCTTGAGTTTCAGAGTATTTTCAAACCTTTAAAATGTATTCAAAACGCAGGGATTATGTTCAGATGGGAGACCTGCTGGATTTTCTTTGACTGGAGCCAAGGTATTAGTTCTAATACCAGTTGGCATGGGAGTCAATGCTGCTTTGATCAGGGAGAAAACTTACGAAGACGAGCAGCTTAATGAGTTTGGGTTGAACGTAATTAAGGGTAATTTTGTTTTCATAAATTAAGTTTTCATAAGCAGTACTTAAAAATTTACGAATTAATCTGCAACAGGTCAGGGAGCCTCGGGATTAACGGTACCTTTCACAGGCAATTCTGCTCAAACTTTCGCCGTAGTCTTGCTTCACGGACTAAAATCTGAGAAATTAAAGGAAATTAAAATCCAAACAAACTCAGACGGATCTCACCGATGGTTAACAAGGAAAATGGTCAAACTGATTAGAGATCACTGTGTAGATGCAGTACTTTTTAAGAGAAGGTCAGCTGTTAAAACAGAGGGCATTTTTCTTCAATTGATACCCGCACTAGGATCAAAATCCAAACACACGCAGTATAGCTAATTACCCACAACGATCACAGTTCCCGAAAGAGCTTTCTCAAGTACTGTTTATGACGAAAGTCAACATTGCGATCGGCTGGACCATACTATGCCGGTTGTAGCAACATCTTCAACCACACCATCAACAACAGGTATAAGCTGTCGGTATTAAAAGCGGATATTTTCTTACGTTCAATTTATCCATCTGCAGAAAGCACTCGCTCTGTCCACACTTCGATCAGTAGATGCACGGAGTCTTTAGACGGTTTTATACCGGAAACTTTTAAATATACAAAAGCAACTCCAGGAAAACCGAACGACTGCGAGTGTGGAAGAGAAATAAATGTTGACGATGTCAGCCTGCACCTAGCGTGTAATGCCGTTCATATAGCTCAGGAATCTAGTACATCCATCGGTGCTGGATCCGTTCATAGAAGTGTAATGGAAGATACGCGCTCCAATTGTGAAGCTCTAGAGTTAGTGAAACAAACAGAAGCTTTAGTTGACAGTCATCAAAGCCCTGGAAAACCACTATTACCTGTGCGTTACGAAAGAACACAAGACGAGGCTAGGACTACAATACGTGAGTTGCAGAGAGCTCAAGAGGCAGCCGGTAAGTTAAATAAAAGTAGAGAGAGCTGGGAGTTAAAAAAATTCTACGCTCATATTAACGCAGGTGTTAAGGAGATAACCCAGCAGAAATCTACTGAAAAATATTTGCAACGCATCGGTAACATGGTTTCGCTAATGAAGAGCAATGATGTTACTAAGGAAAAATTTCCTCACAAATGGGATCGAAGATAATAAAGAGAAACTGGCACCATGGCTTCTCTGGGATGTAAATAGAGCAAAACTGGAGGAAAGTAAATTTAGGTGCAAACTATGCTACGATCACCGTGACGATAAAAATAAAAACCTGCCTATCATGTACAAGCCAGCATTAGCAGAACCAAGTGGATACGTTGGTAATAACGCCAAAGCTATGAGAGATGCGTTAGCAGCCCATCCTTTGAAAGGTAACTTGCCAATACATTAGATTGATTCTATGCCTACATGTGTTCTCTGGAATATAGTGTGGCATAAGCAACTTGAGTTACAGGAAACTGAGAAGCACATGAAAATTTTCAAGGCGGCTACAACCAGAATGCAACATCAAGAACGCGCTAAGCTTTCTGCACATCAAAAAGGCCTCGCGAGAATGTTTCTTACTGTCTACGCTGAAGCAAGAATGTACCTCCCGTTCATGCACCACCAAACGCTTGTTCAACTCTTTGACATGTTGGGCATGCAGCCCAAGTTTTTTCATCACCGAGACAGATCAGCTCCACAGCGTCTCCTTTCTCACATCTCTAAACAAATGAGCTCGATTTTGGTCAAGGAGTTAGTACGTACCGATGTACTTCTTTGTCTGATGTTTGACACAGCTGCAGATTTGATGGCCAATGACTTGTTAACTGTTAGTGTCCAAACGTTAGAAAACGAATACCCTACTGTTTATTACCTTTTTACTGCGCAGATGGAGGTAGATCTTAAAGCAAATGGCTATATAGACATTCTTGAAAAAAATTTCCAAAAAATAACCACAGGATTAGCTGACAGACCAACATTCTGGGACATTTTGAAAAGAAACTTAGTTGCAGTATCAATAGACGGGGCAGCAGTTTTCTCAGGAGGTAAAGGAGGAGTTGGGGTTTTGTTGTCTAAAGAGTTGTTTAACGACGAGACACGTCTCTGCAGAGTGCACTGCATGCCTCACCGTCTAAATTTAGCCGTGACGAACATGGTTGAAACCAATAAGGACCTTGAGTGGGCGGAAGACAAAATCAGAGAAGTTGCTTCTTTTTTCAACTATCTTCACAGCAAGAACTATGCTGCCCTTGTCGAAGCTGCTGAAGCTGAGGATTACAAACACCTTTACCGACTTTTAGTTACATATATAGTGGTAGGTGGGCTACGAACGCAGACCTGGTACTATCAAGGTTGTTGCACACAGTTCCCTTTCTCATAACTACGACGGAAAACATTGGGCATCCTCTATCTGCGTTTACACCAGTCGTGCAGGCCAAGGCAATAGGTTTCAACTCAGTCTTAACTGGGTATCTGCCGTTGCGTGGGTACCCTAGTACCCATGGGTCCGTCATGGGTGCCCATCGCACAACGTCCCAAAACCCGACCGACCATGGGTACCCATCGCACAACGTCCCAAACTCCCTACGAACTACGTGGGACCTCATGGGTACCCTCTCAAAGTCCCCACCAACTACGTGGGACCTCATGGGTACCCTCCTAAAGTCCCCACCAACTACGTGGGACCTCATTGGTACCCTTCCATTTGCTCCCAGTGTCCATAAAAACTAAGTGGGACCTCATGGGTACCCTCCCAAAGTCCCCACCAACTACGTGGGACCTCGTGGGTACCCTCTAATTCGCTTCCAGAGTCCATAAAAACTACGTGGGACCTCAT
>JABASM010002209.1:0-11708 GCA_019776545.1 Brachystomella parvula | reverse complement strand
AAGGATGGACAGCTGATTGTGTAGTAAATACTATTGACAATAAAAATGACTCGCCTGTGACGTCACTTGCCTTTAAACTTCTTATGTCACAAACAAAACGCTCTTAATAAAATTTTCCAGGAGACCTTCTAGAATTTCAACCTCATCGATAAGCCTGCTTTGTCCAAAAGCAAAAAATTCCCTGCTGATTCTCCCTCCAGCAGCGATGCAGGATTCAGCGGAGCACAGCTGTAAAGGATGAGCCTCGATACCTGGCGTTAATGATCGCCTCCATAAATATGATACCATGATACTAAAGCACCGTGCCGGGAGGGTGATTTAGGAAATTGAGTTTTTATGTAAATGAAAATGAATCTCGATTCCAACTTCTCACTTTTCTGTCATTTCAACTATGATACAGCGTTGCTTAGCTTCGTCTCCATTTTTTCATAGAGCTCATCTGTGTTCCTTCAAGTATGATGGTGAGATCCCATCACTCACCCGAAACCGCTCTACTTTTTCGTTTCTCCTGAGAACTCTACTGATTCGGATCGTTTCATTCGGATGAATGTTGGTGGTGATGACCTAGATTCCAGAATCTCACAGGGCAGAATGCGGGCCAGAAGCGAAAGCTAGCCTCAGATGGCTTTGCTCTATTTTCCAGGAAATTTTTTTCATTTCTCCATCCTCATCGTTTGGACTTATACGGCAAAATGAAAAGCGGAAGCTTAGAAATTGAGGACAATCGATTTTTCATCTTACTTTCCCTTCGCAGTATGCGTGTGGCCTTCATAATCATGGCCTAGCAACAAAATCTCAAGATTTTGAGCCGGCTTCCAAAATCCATTCCATCCCCTCCCCTCCCTTGAAAATTATACATGGGCTGTTGGATTTAAATGGAGAAGATTTCTGTGTACCGGTTTAGCAGCAGAAACTAAAACGCAGAAAACGGGATGTACTTTCTCCTGTTTTCATTCGAATGGAAAGAGAATCGATCCAGGCACTCCACGTGGCAAGAGAAGGAAAAACGCAAAAAGGACCCTGTACTTCCTCCATGAATTCCCAGCACGCGCATCTAACCTTGGATTAGAAGGCACTTGAACTAGATTCAACGTCCCTTTCATTTCCAGTGTCTAAAAAAATCTGAATAGTAATTTCAGACTTCCTGGAAATTGGAAATGCCACCACAACTGCCCAATGAAAATTTTGGACCTTCGCTTCACTTCGCTTCCTCTCTTTGTTTATTGCTGTCAATCAATGGTGATGCTAAAGGAGCTACGAACGGGATTTTGATTCCGCAATAATTATCTGAATTATTTATGAGATGAGGCCCCGTTTACTGCTGGTGCTGACATGAAAAGAATTCCAAATTCAGAAGTAAGTTGAAAGTTACGGCAGTTTTTTTTTCTAACAATGGATCATGAAGATGACCTGGCTAAGATGATGGTGAAACATGATCATTAGAATAATACTAGTAAAAAAAATTTGAGACATTAAAAGTAATAAGGAGTGGTTGGAGACAGGCATAACCTATAAATAATTAAAAATTTTTGAAATCTCAAGGTGAGAAAATATACAATAAAAGAGAAGGGGACAAGAATGGAGACTTCTCATACAAATTCAGGGAGCCACTCGTCGCAGGCTGCAGCACCACCGTATCAAGACATGGGGAAGCATTTTCTAAGTCTAGGAGCAGCTCTACTTCTGGTAGCCCTGCTTCACCTGGATACGACATCGGGTGCAGTGGATATCCAGCCCTTCACCAAATTCCTCCATGGAGTATCTTCTGGAAAAGTGACGCTACTCGACTCACGAAGAATTCGAATTGAAAAATTCCGATACGATGGTGGAGCTGGGAATGCATTTTTCTGGGTGGGCCAGGGAAGTCGTCCAAATCGAAATGGAGTACAAATACCAGATGAAAAGGGGGGCTACGGAGTACTTCGCGGGTATGATCGGGAGGATATCACCCTCACCCTTCCTCAAGACATGAGTTTCAGCGACATTGACTACCTGTCCGTCTGGTGTAAGCGATATACAACAAATTTTGGTCATGTGACCATCCCTAAGAATCTCAATCTCCCAAAATATTAAAAACATTAACTCTTAATTCAAAAACGAAATAAATAAAAATGAGCCTTACGTATTTTTTACAAGAATTAAAAAATGACAGTAGGTCTCATTTTGAGTATCTAACCACGACGTCCTCCGCCTGCACGGCGTCCGCCTACTCCACGTCTGCCACCGCCTCTTCCTCCTCCGCGTCGGCCACCCCCACGACCCCCCATTTGATGGTGACCGGCTGCCCTATGGCTTTGTGTCCTGCCCGCGTGTCTGTTGCCGAATCGTCGACCCGGAACGCCATGGCGGCGCAAACAGCGTATTCCTCGACGCTGGAGCTCAGCGCATGAAGTTCCAAAAGAAAAAAACGTCCTTTGCTGCCTTGTCAGCGCTGGACTGGAAGATCCCTGAACAGCTCCAGATGTTGTGCCGATGTCCGTTAGTGATAAAAGAAAAATTCCAACGAGCAAGCATAATGAGCCCTGTAAGCAAAATATAAAATCATGAGTTACTGAAATTAAAATTTTTTAACAAACTTACCACCCCGGCTGACTTCATTTTCGCTCTTGAGTGATCGGCCACAAATACAATACTATAGAGTCCTTGAACTTCAGGCTTTAAAGGCAGAGCAATTGCTGCGTACAACTGGCTGAAAGTTACTGTATGAGTCACCTAATATACTTACTGCTAAATATGGAAATCGGGTAATTTTTACTTTACTTAGCGGAAAGCTACATGAGAAAAGAAAGTACTAATGTCCATTGTATACGTTCCCTAAGCTCATTTCTGAAACTTTGAACACTCAAATTAAATTAGAAAACGGAAGTAAATAAAATACGTTTTATTTACATAACTGTGAAATGAACTGCACTAGTAGTGAGGTGTGTTTTCAAACTCGATTATGGTTTACAGTTTTCAAAAAGTTTTTTAACATGTTTTTGGGCTATTCATAATTATTTTCAGGATGCGTTTAGTCTAGCCAAAAAAAGAAGATATATAGACTCTTTAAGAACTCTCGTAAGAGATTTAGCTTATAGGGGCTATTTTACTCGTAATTATAATTCAGGATTATTATGGGAACCTAGAACTTCAGCGATTAGGAAGAAGCCACAACTATTTCTTCCATCCTCTCTTCCATTTATCTGCTTGGGTGAAATCTGTCATTGGTTTACCTGAAACCCCGCAAGTGCCGATACCAACTCGTCCATCCACCGTTTCTGGAGAAGCAAAAATGCTTTTCTTCTTATTGAGAAGTCCTTTCTTCGTCTATAAATAAATAAGTTATAAATTAATTTATAAGAGTGCAATAAGATTCCGAGGGATTTTCCCAATCAGACAGAACAGAAGGGAACGGGGTGTGATAGCGCGGAAAGCTAGAAATAGAAACCGGGTATTGCAAGCTTTTGAGCAAGTTAGACCGCGTAAAGATTCTGAAAACATGTGGAATTTGAGTCAAATGATTGGAGGTCCCCAGTTTTTAGCTGGGCTGCCTGTCATGCACTGGGCTTTCCTTCTGTCCTCATTACAATTTACAGTTTCAAAATCATCCGTAGATTGGGCTAGAGCTTTCCTTTCCCATATACTAAGCGTGATATTTTATGGTTACTGCGAAAGGGGGAAACAGGGCTAACAGTCGAACACTGCTAATGCTAAACACCCCCATCGCCAGGACGAAGTCGCGCTCAAATGCTCGGACTACAGTGGATTTCCATTTAAACGCTCGCTTCCAAATGTACGCACTGTGCGTAATATAAGTGCACCCATGAAGCACCGGAAAAATAAGAGGTTCAAGGGCGAGCTAGAACCACTCCACGGGATTTTAATGAAAATTTGCAGTTAGCTGGTACTAAAAAGTGCCTCCATTCACCTTTAAGAGGTCAGCAGTTGACTTCTGTGGAATCGGATTAAGCGATACATCGATGAAAAGGTCTAGTTAGCTTGGGGGGGGTGGAGTTCGTCCCCTAGTTCGGGAATTTAAGAAGAACAAGAGTAGGAACGAAGGAAACTTACCGCAAAATTAGACCATTTCTTCTTGTCTTTCTCTCTGTCAGCTTCTTGCTCTTGAACACGAGCTAATTTCTTCTGCTTCCGCTTTTTCAGATATTCTTTCTGCTTGAGAAGTGCAGCTTTCCTGAAATATGATGTACCGCTTTTAGTAAGTGTCAAAATACCGCATGGTCGTCTGTTGAAAAACCAACCAACCTTTCGGCAAGGGACTCTTTGGGTCCACCTCTTTTGGCAGAGCTGGCTGAAGGGATTGCAGAAGTTGCAGCTGACTTCTTTTTGGAAGTGGTAGAGACGGATACGTTTGGTTCAGAGCCGACAGGCTTGATTAAGGATACATGGGTTACATCTCCGTGTGAATACGCTGTAAAACCTATAGAGACTTTACCATCTGGCTGAACTTCTTCTATGATAGCTTCATAGTATTTTCCGTCTTGAGACCACGGTGCCAAACACCGATCCCCAACCTTCCAATCTCCTGGTTCCTTTTCATCTTCTTCTAAAATGGTCAAAAACAAATTAATCACGCTGTCCAGACGAAATAGTGTATTCTACAGGCTTTCAACCTTACCATAAGGTAAAGACGAGGGCCCTGATGAGCTTGCTAATTCTGATGACTGTGTTAGGAGTTCCTTCGTGAGGTCAATCACTTCTTGCAAGTCTTGTTTCAGTTTATTCAGCTCCTCATTTGATGGATCAGTTGTTAGTGCAGCATCAACCTGTACAGTCAAGTCAACGGCAAGGTTAAAGAGGCGACATGATAGAAATAACTGCATCTTCAAGTTGCACATTAAGTGAGCAATCAATTAAGCGGCCAACCAAGATAATTTACCAAGTTATATTATATACCAAAAGACATAAATAATTACAGGATTAGATGAATGTCGTACCTGTTGTAGCTGTAGGTAGTACGACTCCAGATTTGACTTCAGCTCATCAGCCATGTCGTGGAAACAACCGCAGTTGATCTGTACGGTAAAATCTAAGTGAAGTGATGAAGAACTGATCAATCAATTTAATTTCTTAACTTTTTTATACCAACCCAAACAAATCCAATTCAATTCCGAAGCTGAACACGTGGTAAAGTCCGCCAAAATTTAAAGCTTGGTTCCATCAGAATCTCTCTGGTGACCTCGTACATGTATGGGCATCTATCGAATCGACCGCAACCGCATCAAGAGTCATGGTACGCTTTAATAATAGAATTCCCTATGGTCTATTTATGGTTTTCTTCCATTGGCTATTGGCTTTATCGTCTCAGAAATAATGCCAAGAACGTGAGGATTAAGAAAAAGGCAGGCAACAAGTTCAGGGTCAGATAATCCTGTTGACACGAGGGTCATAAAAGCCAAGGAGAAAGCCGAAGAACTGAAGCTATCACTGCCTTTAGGTTAGTGGAGGTTAGCTTTATCCGTTCATGTAATCTGCTCTGCTTAAAATATGCGGTCAACGGACTTATGCCCCCTCGTGCATGTTCCCAGGTTAAACACAATTTAGGAATTACGTACAATGTTTTCTGAAACTCTGTTCTGGTGATTCAAATAAAAATTAACCAAGAAAGTCGTATGTTGTTAAAACTTTTTCTTTTTATTACTGGAAGCTGATACACTGGCTAATTTTCAAAGATTAAGTTCGGATTGAAATTGTGACATTTTCTTGGTGTAGTGGACTGATTGACAGCTTTTCGCACGCTCTGAAGATAAGGCTTCATTATATCATTTTCGCTGATATGCATGATTTCCGTTAAAAATGCACGAGATCCATTCAACCAGTTACTATCTTCCTTGTAAATAAAAAAACATCCCTGCAAATGCTTTGTTAAGCTCGAAATTCACCAACACCTAAAACCACCAGCATAGACATGGAAACGGCCTTCCGCCTCCGTCGGAACACAGCATTTTCCATGTCTATGACTACCAGTAATTGTAACGGAAAAAATAACAACGGTTTCAGGGTTTGAATACATTACTTGGATTCGTGCAAGCAGTCTAGAATTATTGGTCCAGACGGCAAAGGAATCAATACTGCGTAAGCCGTGGGCTTGAAGTTCTGACTTACTTGCTGAAGCAATAGAGAAAGCAAGACGTCAAGTTTCCTCTCGATTTATACTCGAGCTTTCAGCCAAATCCTGTAGATCAACAATACATTAACCTTTCTGTGACCTATAAAGCTCAAGGGAGTAGGTTTCTGGTGTCCGAACCTCACAAACTTTGTTCGTGATGAATTACGAGTTATGTGCGCTAAGGTTCAGCCAAAGCTGTTACGTATGGATTAAGTCAGTAATTGACCTTGCTTCACCGCGGAAGTAAAGTGAGTAGGTTGTCGAGGAGTAAAATAAATAAATAATTTTTGGAAAGTGAAGTTAAAGTAAATTAAAAAACATTTCTTAAAACATTTTTTTTTGGAATACGTATTTAAACTACGTCCTAGTTATCAGTACTGTTTGAATGAATTTTGTTTTCCTCGAATGCGCCTGTTGCAATAGGCATATATCATTGTTATATTGAGCCGTTTTAGGCCTAGTAATGAAAAGTAAGATGGAGGATTTTTTAGAGAAATGGTGGTTGCTGAGAGTAGGGAGACTTACAGGTAAGACTAGTTCAAACCATTTAAAATTGTTTTAACGTTTTTAGGATTTTATTAACGGTGGTTGCCACAGCGGGACATGTCTTCCCTAAGTTTGGCCTGGTTATCAAACGGGGAAGAAATGCGAGTGCCTGTTGACACTCCAAGGTGGGACTCAGTCGGCCTCCTCCTTAACTACCCATTAGACCAAAAAGGAAGTTGGGACTTTCTCTGAGACTTCTTGGTATATTGATTGGTAAGTAAATCTAGATCTAACCTTAAGTGAAAATATTTTTTTTTCTTTTTACAGAAATGTTGCTAATTGTGGCGACAATAACCTGGCCACAGTTTGAGATCGGGTGAGCCGGGGGCGTTGGAGGGACTGTCCGTGCACTTGGAGCTGACAAGGATGAAGATGGAGAAGAGGAGAATGCTTCGGACGCCGTGGAGTTGGTTTAGCCGCCTTTTTTGTATTTCTTTTGCCATTAATTTAACTAGGTTTCTTGGAAATCGGAAACAATAGTAAAATAAAGATACAAATAAACACAAAACAAAAAATAAAAAAGCTTTAAAAAAATCAGTCGCTCTCTGATTGCAAAAAGATACCGTACTTGACCTTTTCCATCTAAAAAATGGCCAGAGGTCGTAAATGTTTATGCGGAACAATTAATGGCTTCTGGTAGCCATGTTTTAGGTGAAAAAAAAGACTATTGTTGTATACTTTTTAGGAATCAGGAAGCCAGTTGCTTTCGATTGATGTATTGCTTGTCCATGGCTTTTAGTGAACCCTAAAGGTCACGTAAGGTCAATAAAAAATGGAGGTACTGGTGACTACTGAGTATCCAGTCAGTTTTCATTGAAATCTGTCGAAAGTATTTAGTCTCGTAAGCCACTTGCCTTCTACTTTCGACGTGTAAGGAGTTAAGACAATTTGAGCTGTAAAAATTAATGATGTAAAAAAATCGAATTGACCGAAAAACTAAGATTTTGGATTATGTTTGCTAAAAAATAATCGATAGCGAATTAACATTTTCTTTATGTGAAGCCCATTAACTTTTTCCTCTCTTATCTGCGCACTCCAATTCGTTGTTGCCAACAAGACGAATTAACAACTCCAAAGTAAGTAGCCTGGAGGCGGCCGATACCTACAAGTGCTTCTTTCCTCCCTTATCCTTTCAACTGTCATGAACCACACGTAAAAAATAGCTGCCCCACGTCAGTGTTCACCACCGACGATGGTCTCTCAAGTTTAAGAAACTCACACTCGACTAAAAAATCGCTGGCCACTCCTGACCGTTTAATCTTAAATCGGCGAACAGTATTTGCTGCCCGGCCTGAAAGCTTCCACACTCTCGAAGTCAGTGAGTGAAACTGCTAGACGAACTCAACCAAATTCTCATCTCATCAGCTGTTTGTTTAGCGTCCGAGTTGTTGCTCTTGAAAATTATTCGAGCCGTCAATGATTGATTGATAAAATGGGTAATCAATTAGTTGCATTTGCTCCTTCAATTATACGTCCAATCGAGTATTACTTGACAGATGTCCCTGAACTGCAGTTCGATTGCAAGTAAGTAAAGTATCCCTAATTTCATTTCGACGGTATAATTCTTACAGCTCTTACATTTTTCTTGATTGAATTGTTTAGTTTGGGTTCAACAAGATTCCTGAAGGTATGCCGTGGGAAGGTGGATGGTCTATTTTATGTCGTCAAAGTATTTGTGATACACGAGCACACGCTCCCCATACTAGTCTATTGCGATAGGCTTACTGCCTTGAGAACTTCTCTCAGCTCCTCACCATCGCCAAACTGTTTGCCTTACACTCAAGTTAAGGTCAGTAATAGTAAGGAAGTACGGCAGTGTAATGGCTTGACAGTATAATATTAGTTTTGTTTAATAATAGCCTACGGAAAGATCCGTGATTGTGATGCGACCTTATGTTAAGTACTCTCTATACGACCGGATCTCTACTAGACCGTTTATGCTATGGCCTGAGAAATTATGGATAGCATTCCAGCTGCTCTGCGGTCTTTCACAGATTCACAAGCACGGTTTGAGTCATGGTGATCTCAAGCTTGAGAATATTCTAATTACTCCAGGTAAATAGTCCATTCCAATTGTCAATGCTATTTGTTATAAGGTAGTTTTACACTGATTTCTTAGGCCTTCGGCTCCTTCTGTGCGATTTCGCTCCATTCAAACCCGTGTACTTACCTAGAAATAATCCCTCAGCCATTTTTGGGTTTTTCTTTGATACTTCCGGTCGAAGAAGCTGCTACATTGCTCCTGAAAGATTTCATGACGATTTAAGTCGACTTGGATTTGGAGCTGACAATTTGCTAACACAAGAAGAGGAACTGAAGCATTTTCTTGTACCTTCAATGGATATCTTCTCTGCGGGGTGAGTAACAGTATTTACCAATTACAAGCAAACGCCTCAACTCAAGGTCTCGTGTCTAATCCTTGTTACCAGGTGCTGCCTTATTGAACTTTTCACAGAAGGAACTACTCCCTTTGATTTATCACAATTACTCTCCTTCTGTGCTGGGGAATATGACCCTTCCTCCGTCACCGACAAGATTGAGAATGAGGTTGCTCGAGAGCTAGTTAATCACATGATACAAATTGACGCTTCCAAGCGTTCCTCTTCTCAGGATTACTTGACCACATATCGTGGTAAACTTTTCCCTGAAATTTTCTATTCCTCACTTCAGTCCTACTATGACATCCTTGCATTTCAACCACTCATCACCCCCGACGCACGAATGAATCGGATTCATCAAGACCTAAAGTAAGTAGCATAAATTTCTTGTAATATTTCATTGATTTAAATTTTTGAATTTCAGGACACTACCAGACGATGCATCGCTTAGCTTAATTTTTACCTCACTCGTTACTGCCGAAGTACGCGGACTCCGCTCACCGATTGCTAAACTCAACGCGCTTGAATCCCTCTACAGTCTTTCAACAAAATTAAGTGACAACTCAATTCTTGAACGCGTCCTTCCGTACATCGACTATCTGCTCCACGACTCTAGTTCTCATCGAGTACAGGCGGAATCACTCAACACCCTTGTCAATTGCCTGGATCTCGTTCAGCGAGTGTCACAAGCAGAATACCACATCTTTTCCGGCTACATTTTCCCATCTCTCAACAAACTGGATAATGATATGGCTGTAAGGATAGCGATGGCTAGGAATATTGCAAGATTAGCACGAATTTCTATGAGGTAATAAGTTTCACTCTACTAGTTCTGCAAAGAAGAATCTAATTCTGTTATGGTACGGCGTTCCAGGTATCTTGAAAATTCCTTTGTGAGTGATCCAGATGGGGTAGCTCAGCAGCAGCCGCAGTTTGTGACAGAATTACATCTACAAAGGGAGAAGGTAGCTTTCTTTCTACGCTCAATACTAACAGATCCGGATCCTCTAGTGAAGCGGGTCTTAGTGTCAACCCCAGGCTCACTGGAGACCTTGTGCACCTATTTCGGACGAGGGAAAGCGCATGACATTCTTCTTTCACATCTAATCACGTTCCTCAATGACAAAGATGATACAGAATTACGGAAAGCGTTCTTCCGTTGTGTTCCTTCAGTGGCTGCTTTCATTGGGTGGCAATCAGCTCCATTGCTAATTCCACTTTTAAAACAGGTATGCAGGAAAAATTGTATCGCTGAATTGCCTTATCGGTTTTTAGCTCTCCTTCTTTGCGAAGTGTTATGAGTAAATTTTATGCTTTTCAGGGTCTCACCGATGACGAAGAGTTCGTGATGCGTGAAGCCCTGCTGACAATAAAATCTTTAGCTGAAATCAATTTCTTTAATCGTCGTCTCATGTTGGATTTATTGGATGATACAGTACCATTCCTGATACATCCAAATCTCTGGCTTCGGAATGCATGTGCCGGTGTGATTACCAGTATCAAAAATAATCTCTCTGAAGTTGACGTCCATTGCCACGTGATACCTAAGCTGAAGGATTACCTCAGGCCTCCGTGCAATACATTGTGGGCCGTGAACGAGGTTTCAATTTTGAGCAAGGTCAAAAGGCCATTAGAGCGTCANCGTGATACCTAAGCTGAAGGATTACCTCAGGCCTCCGTGCAATACATTGTGGGCCGTGAACGAGGTTTCAATTTTGAGCAAGGTCAAAAGGCCATTAGAGCGTCAGGTCTACGAAAGCTGTGCTAGATCTAAAATTGCTATACTCATGGCTGCTATTGAGTTCCTACAGAGTAACCCGAGAGAAGGAGCCAAACCGGACTTAAACGAGGTTGACAACGTAAGCCAAAAATTTTGAAATTGCTTAGATGCAATGAAATTAATTTTTCTAAACGATCTTAATTTACAGTTTCTCACGAGGCTTCGAGCAGAGGGACTTCCTCTACCCCTCGATCTGGTAATGTCTTTGATTTAGTAACGCTTCAAACCTTGTTGCGGTTGATTCTTGATAAATATTTCTCTCTTTGTATCAGATCTATACGAAGTTTATGCAGCGACATCTGCATAAAGTCAACATTCAACGCTCACTTCGTCAAGTTGGTGGAACTGGAGTGACCCTAATACCTGGAATGAAGAGCCTGACCAGTACAACACTCATTAGTCAATCTCACCCTCAGAGTTCTCTGATACCACTCCCTGCTCCTTCCATTCGGGAACTCAATTTTACGTCCGCATCCTCAAACTTGCTCGAAGGCCTATCTTCAGTAGGATCGTTTGGACAAGGGCTGGGGAGCAGCGGTACCTATATTGAAAGATTTAATGAAAAGCCTCGTGGGATCTTAGTGGCTCATTTGCACGAACATCGAAACACGGTTTTAAAAGTTTGTCCTCTGACGGCATTCAATGGAGTTTTTGCAACCTGTTCAAGGGAAAACGTCCGAGTTTGGGATGCAGAGAAAATGGAAGGGAGGAATGTAGCTAACAGGTAAGAAACATTATCAACCCCCTGAATTTGATTTTGTAATTTCCAATAATACAATATTCATTTTAACAGGTCTCGATGCATAATCAAACTGCCAGGTGATGCAATCCTTACAAATATGTCCTATGCTGCTGGTGGGAATTTTGTCGGTGTCACGGATGATAAAACCCTCTACGG
>JABASM010002208.1:0-11711 GCA_019776545.1 Brachystomella parvula | reverse complement strand
GTTACACGATTTGAGTAAGAGAATTGAGAGAAGAGGAGTTTGAGAAATATTTTGAGTTGAGGAGAATGAGGAGAAAGAGAATAATATTCGAGCGAGCCTACTGTCTAACAGGAGTTTTACTTGCTCATTTTTTCATTTCTACCAATTCATTTCTTCTTCCTTCACTTTCTTTCGTTTTTTTTTTCTTTTTGAGAAGCGAAAACGAAAAACAGCCAGTATACACCTTGCCAAACCTTCATGGCGTGAATCACTCTATTTCGAAACATAAAGAATGTTAAAAAAATAGAGAGCTTTTATTGCAAATACTCAATTCGTAATAAAAGCTCCATATTTTTCAATTTACTTTATCAGTTGGCATTTGTTTGAAAAGTGGAAACAAAGCTATAGTTGTCTCCCGTTTTGAATAGTTAGGTATCGATTCTACCGTAGTTTAAAATTTGGATTGCAAAATTAGCTTAAACCATGTTCAGGATCCAAAACTTGAAATTATTAGAAACTGGCACTGGAATTTTAAATTGCTGAACTGCAAAAGCAAACTAGTAAACTTGAGTTTCCCTGTTAGCCTAGAAAAAGGTATACAGATTATGTCTGGAGCATTTGAACGGCTAGATAAGACCAAAAGTGAAAGTTAATTCCATGAAAGGTTAGCGTGTAGGCGAGTGAAGAGGGGGTAATTAGGGAATTAATTTAATCCTGCTTCAGATTTAGTTTCGTATTTTTTCATCTTGGAAGGCTAATTCCTCTATTATTCTCCTCTATAATTCTGGAATCTAACTTTGACTTGTTTTTGTTCTACTAATTAGGGTCCTTACCTAAAGACATTAAAGCACGTCCACACTGAGCAAGTTGCTCGTCTCCAGGCTAAAAATCAGCATGAGTGTGACTTACTTGAAGATATACGGTAATTTGGCTTCACTTTTTAACTTTACTCATACTACATAAATATAATGGATAACCGGAATTGTTGCTAAAAATAATTTTCTTACTCTGTTACCAGGAATTTTACCAAACAACGCTCCGTTATTGAAAAGACGTATGCTGAGGTGAGGATTTACTTTCCTTGAGATTTTCACCGACTCTGTGTGTGAATACACTATTTAAAACTGCTTCAAAAACTGGAGAAAGTGGTTCTAGGATCACAATAGCGTAGAGCACTGTAGACATGGAGACGAGGCTCTAAGTCCTAGTGTCCCATTTCCATGTTTATGACAGATAGGCACGAGCCGATCTCGTTTCTTCCGCAGTCTGCTACTACAGATTTTCCTTCTTTTGTATTTTAGGCTCTGCTCAAGATTTCGAGCGCCTTCCTTAACAAAAAGATTCCTTCGATTCCTGATCTTCGAGATGAAGATGATGAGGAGAAATGGTAAAGCCTTGCTCTCATCAGCTCATCAAGCAGCGTACTCTTCTCATTTTATTCTAAAATTAGGAATGTTTGGAACGTGTGGAGGACTGTACTAGAAGAGAATGAGAAATTAGCTCGGGCTCGCCTAGCAGCCGTAGAGGTATTCCAACAGCAGGTCACGGAGGATGCTAAGCAGATTCGACAGGCAAAGCTCTCAGCATCCCGGAAATGCCTTGAGCAGCTTCAAATCGTTCAAAAGGAGCTTCAGGCCACAGTTGGGGAGCTGGACCGCCAGAAGAAGTTGTATTTTGAAGAGGAGCATGTGGCACACGATGCTCGTGTCAAGGCATCTGACGCTGAAGAAAAGTACGAGCCATAGCTAACTAGAAAATGATTTTATCTTTCTTTACTTTAGGGTAGTTGAGCTGGCTCACAGAAACTACCCTGAAAGGGTACTTTCTGGCAATAACGCGGTTTAAACTGGAATGACGCAATCGTGATTTAATGATGAATTTAATTTTTAGGTTGAAAAAGAAGAAAGGTTCCATTTTCTCATCCTTCACATCTCTGCAAAGGAGTAGCGTAAAGGTAAGACAGAAATATATGGAATTAATTAAAAAAAGTTAGTTGATTGTGATTGCCTCTGTGGGATTCCAAACAAAAATGTCCTTTTCAAATTCCTATTTTAAGAAGTCAGAACCCCTGCTTTATAGACGAGGTGAAAGTTTAAGTGGTGCATTTTCTCAGCCAGGAGAAAGCCCGCTACAAAAAAAAACACCAGTTGGTTTTTCCGCTGTTGTAGAAATTAAGTTTGGCTTACTTCCGGCTTCACGAGTTCAGTACAAGTTCTTTCCTTTTCCTTTAGTTTTCTTCGAAGAAGGAAGTCTGTGAAGAGAAATCCACAGGAGCTCGGAATGAGTACCTTATTGCATTAGCCCAAGCAAACGCTCATCAGGATCGCTACTACAATACTGACATGGATACATGTCTCCGTGTAAGTAAATTTTCTCCGCTTCCTTATCACATTATTTCCACTTCCGACAAGCGCCTCCTCATAAGACTGCAAAACAGGAAGAGTAAGCAGGGAAGTAAGTCTCAAGTGTCGAATCTTGCCTCACCAATTACTAATGAAATAGGAAACTAAAATTTAATTAAGGACAAAGAAACCTTGACTCCGCCCTGCTTGGGCCCCTGTATTTGGAACTCAACTCAACTTTTTTTATTTTAGACGCTCGAGGGGGAAGTTTATGACAAATTGAAAGAATACTTAACAATTATTGGCAGAACCGAACTACTGACTTGCTCCGCCGCTCAGAATTCATTTACCAAGATCCGAGAACAGGCTCAAATGGTAAATGGCCAAGTTATAAATTTTCATAATTTACAGGAATTCTGCTCCTTAAATTTCAAATCGCTTTTTTCCTTGCCTTCCTAAACAAAATTCCAAAATTTCAGCTTTCCCGAGACTACAACGTTGCCTGCTGCGTCCAATACTATCCCGTTTTGAAGCAAAATATCCTCTATCCTTTTGACCCTTGTGAGGGGGACAACACAAGGAAAATTACTACTGAGCATGCCTCCGCTGCAGCCCTTACAGTCGAGGCCAAGAATTGGGCAAATAAAATTGGGAAGCAGGTGAAAATTATACGTGACACCCAGAGGAAGATTCGAATGTTTCAAGGTCTCAAGGACGCTGGAAACAAAGTAAATTTAACTCAAGCTTCACTTTGCTCAAGTTTAGAGCGCTAAACCTTCCTTCGGTTTCTAGACCGATCCTGATGATCCAAACGGTCCGGACATAGATACCAAGCTGGAGGAATTGAGGGAGAACATTCGGAGGGCGGAGACTGAGCGAATCAAGGGAGAGAGCGTCATCGGCTGTTTTCGGGATGCTGGAATAAACGTAGATGAATTTATGAAGGATATTGAAGCACTCTCCGCCACATTGGAAACGAGGTCAGGGAGTTCGGCCTCTCTCAAAGCAGAGGGAGGAGGGGTGAGTTGATCCTCTCAAACAATTTTGTTTTAAGGACGTGCAAAAGGTTTTGTTATATTTTTTGCGTCGCTACGGGTGATTTTTGAGGTATGCGTTGATAACAAACTTCAGGGTGAGCAGTTTAGATCTAAATTAATAATTACAAAATTCTGAAAACGATATTTTCTTGCGCAGAACTTCTTAAAAATCGACATGGAAACGAGGTCAGGGAGTTCGGCCTCTCTCAAAGCAGAGGGAGGAGGGGTGAGTTGATCCTCTCAAACAATTTTGTTTTAATAAGCAATCAAGAGCTCAAAATTAAAATACCGAAAAATACTCATGCATTTGGTTTCGTCTTTCCTGCTTCTTAAAATTTAATTTAATTTTCAAAGTAACTTTATCGCTAATGCTTTTACTGAGAATGCAATCCAAGTTAACTTTACTTTCTCAAATTCAATTTACTTTAAAAGCTTCGGTTGACAACGAGTCCTTGATATATTATTAAATCAGGGCTCGTATTTTCCTTACCCTTCCTAACAGCCTCCATCGCTGGCTTCGCTAAATCGATACGTTTCTGTGTTTCGGCTGCCAAGAGCTTGAAACTAGTCAATCTGCCAAAGAAAGCTTTACATGGAGAAATTTACTTAATTCAGAAACAAAAACTTAAAACTAACAAAAACCTTAAACTTTCAAATAAAAATCTAAATTTTCTACAACTCTAAATCAAAGTTTTCTAAGAATAACAACATTTTTGTGAAAATTTTCGCGTTTCTGTTTCCACATTTTGTTCGCTAAAAAACTTTTAAAAGAGTTAATATCATTTAACAGTAGTCTAGAATGACTTTTGAATATTTTTACAGGAGAACCAGAACCGCGTAGAGACTTATTACGACAGCGATTCACAAGAAGTTGCCTTTGAAAAAGTGAAGCCTACCGAAGCCGCTGAATCTCCTGAGCATACGGAAGTTAGCATCGATGGTACGGGAATCAGCTCCCAAATCTCGGCAGAAACTCGCTTAAATTTTTTTTGCCTCTTCTAGCTCGCGTCGAGGAAGCAAAGCAACGTGCTGTGGCAGCACCAACTTCCTGGGACGATCCCACTAACGTAGATTGGGGTGATCAGAGCGAACCTGTCCCCGAAGACACTCTGAGTCCTCCGACAGATGGGACACAGGAGGTTACCCGCCGAGACTCCTGGCCACATGACACAGGAGAGGCTGGCGTCGTCCGCTGCGTTGCCCTCTATTCCTACAATGTAAGATTTCAATATTTGGCACTCTGATTGTACAAGATATCGGGAAAGTTTCAAATCGAAATTTTCAGGCTCAGAATCCTGATGAATTGACGATTCTTGAGAATGAGCACTTGGATTTACTGGGTGAGGGGGATGGGGACGGCTGGGTCCGGGCAAGAAATTATAAGGGAGAAGAAGGGTACGTCCCGCAGAATTATGTTGAAGTAGAAGGAAACCCTGCTGTCGCTGGATACCCCCTCCAACCCCAAATCTCCTTCTCATCCGTTGACTACCACGTCCAGGAAAAAAGTCAAGCTGGAGATCAAGAAGATCAAACAACTGTGGAAGACTACTCAACAACTGCACAAGCGAATGGATTTAGTAATGGATACAATGAGCCCAGTGAAGGAGAAAACTACTCCAATGAAAATCTTCCAGAAGAAATTCCTATTCCCACGGCTCCCACTACAGTTTCTTCTGGGTTGACTACACCCTTCATCAATGAGTACCGGGAAGAAGGTATGATCCTTCGTTTGAAATCTTTTATTCCTAAAAATTTCAATTTTTTTTGTTTAGATGGAAACTTCTGCCGTGCGCTCTACGATTATGAAGCGACAGCTCCAGAAGAATTGTCATTCTATGAAGGGCAAATTATCAGAATCACTCGATTCGTAAGCTCAGAGAAAGGGAAATCAGAAAGAGCTTTAATACCTAGAAATTTCTAAATTCCCAGACCCCGCATGACGAAGATGATGGATGGTGGGAGGGAGAGTATGATGGGCAGCGTGGACTATTTCCAGCGATTGTCTGTGATGAGTGCCGTTGGGACGGGGAGCCGCTTACACCAGAGGTACTTTTCAACCACGGACAACCGAGCTCAAAAAATATTTCCGATTGCTTTAATTTTAATTTATACCTCGCAGGGAATGGACATGGAGGATGATGAGGAAGAAGTATCTGAGTCTGGAATCAACCCCCCTGCCTACACCCCACCTGAAATTCCGGGGGCGGGTCTTCTTCCTCCAGAAAAAGTAATTGTCACTCAGCCGACACCAGTAGTCGAGCAGGGCTCTCCGAAGGAAGCTGCTGAAGCTCAACCTGAAGGAAACTCTGGAGGAACGAGTAAGGCAGCTAGTATTAATTGAATTCCTGACTTTTTATGATTGGTTGCTTTTAATTTAAGAACAAGGATACGCATACAACAAATCAAGTTTCGAGATGGAATTAAACAGCGATCAGCAGCAGAAATATCAAGCTCAGTTTCAAGAGCCAGGGGAAGGGGAAGATTCCGTTGTTGTCGTCACCCAGGTTCCAGGTTAACAAAAACGAATCCAAACCCCCTTATCCCCGATAATGGATACATTTTTTCTGATTTGATAATTTTTAGATTTCGATGTACAAATCATGGTGACGAAGCCAGAAGGTGAAGTTGAAGAACCTGAGGAAGAGGGTGGGGAAGATGAACAAGTAAAACCAAATCCTATTTTTTAATGCATTCTTTACCAACTGAAATCGCCCCTTGCGTATCGCTTGGAGCGTAATGGCGCCCCAAAAATTCCCGTTGATTTTGCGCTTATTTACTACGCCATACTTCACTGCTCTCAATTTCTCACAAATAAAGCAAAATATTTATTTCTTATGTAGGATGGCGAAGGATTAGAAGTGACTCAAATCGTCATCACGGCTGCAACCCCAATGAGTGAGGAGCACAAAACCTTTCCCGAAGCCATAATTGAGGAAGAAGAAGAAGAAGTCACTGATGAAGAGGCTCCCAAAGGGGCTTCTCCGGGTCTTCCACCAAGCGGTTCAGATGAAGCCGAGCCGGAAATTGAAGCATTTGCAGATTTTTCGCAAATGGAAGATAGCTCCGTGCCTGAAGTTGCCTCTTACCCCCCTCCTTCAAATACTTCTGAAGAAGCGGAGGGTGGGACTGAAGGAAATTCAATTAGCCAACAATCAACTACTTCCGACCCTAACAAAAAAGCGAGTCTGGATATTGATGACGACTCTCGTTTCCTTCGTGGTGAAAGTGGAGAGAGTCAGAGCCCACTCACACCGGATGAACTTGATCTTCACAATTTGGCAAAGTTAGAATCTCTGAAAGAATCAGACGCCTGAGAGATCCTGATTAAATCCAATATCCTTTTAAAGCAGGAAAAACCCTGTTACAGCAAATAAAAAATAAAATCTCAGAAACTGAGATTCAGAATATTATTATTCTTTGGTAAGAATAAAAGTTTTGAATCAAGAATAATAATAATAATAATAACTTATATACTCCAATAGCATGTACCCTTGTGTAAGAAATGTTCCCCGGGGGGAGTCAGAAATCCTGATTATAATAATCCCAATGATGTATTCTCCTACTCCTCCTCAGTTAATCTAGTCGTTGGAATTTACTAGGAAAAGAAGACTACAATGTAAAGCACTGTACGATTAAAGTTATTGTTAGAGCAAAAGAAGAATATCTTTCCCCTTTATTTCTTGCCCGTTCTGGGAGATTAAATGGTAAGCTTAATTAATTAAGTATGGACTGACATCTTTAAAGCTCTACGGTAGAAATGAACAGAAGGAACTGGGTAATTTAAATCAGGAACTATATTTTGTTCAGGTCAAATTGATAACTATAAAACTGAGAGCACCAGTTCAGTCAATGAACAGTTCAGAAATGGACTCTATTACTTGTGAGACCTTACAGAAATTACCATCAACAATACCATTATTTTTATCACAAATCACAATGAAGTACTCGAAAAATGACTTTCGTTAAGACTTTCTGCCGTCGTCACATTGGTTCTTAAAATTATTAACTGGCCATTAACAGTTATTTAAGCGCGTGTGAAAATACTCCAATACGGCCAATCTTACATATTTTACATAGAGATGTTTCTTACACCCGATTACGTAAAATACTCTCAGGTTTGGTATCGTTCTATGCTACTTCGGAAAATTCGACCCTCGCCTGCTCACTCCGGATGCTTAAGTATTCGAATAAGGTTCAAGAGTCCGTGTCAAGTCCGACATATATCTAAAGTAATGTAGATATAAACGCCGTTTCCGGTGCTTTATTACCATTTACAAAACTTACCTCGCTAAGTATCACCCAATTCTCACTTCCACTTTTCAAGGAGACTCGAATACATGAAATAGGATTCAAGGATTCAGGCACCACTCCTTCTACCTTTCCCAATACGTCAAATGCGGCTGCACGGAACAAATGTTTTTGAGAAGCCTCATTGATAATTTATCAGAAAATCAAAATAGACTTACCTAGTTCAGTATATTTAGAAGTCCCGGGAAGTGACATAGACAACTTTGCTGGCTTTGCTTCCAACGTAGAATTAAATAATTTATCAGACGGATGCTCAGCATTTCCTGTCACTATGCGGTACCTGTCAAACGACAAAAGAAGCTATAGAGAACAAGTTCCTGGCATATTTTCGAAAAGGGAGAATATTTTAAATATCTTACTTTGCTATTCTAATAGGCGATTGAAAGCAAAACTCAATCATGTCTCCAGCTTTAGGAGAAAGACCCCAAAAATAATTCTTCCCATTATACGCTTTTTCCAAGGAATATTTTCCGTAATGCTTAATACCTAAAAACCATTCAAAATCGTTTTAAAAAGGCCTGGATTTTCGTTCTTAATTCAAGAAATTTTTTACTCACTGCTCACTATACGGGCTGGTGGATTTTTGTGTGGTTTAAAAAGCTCAAGTTTACCATATTGACGATCCTATAGAATAAGCATCCTCTTTAAGCACGGAGGAACAAATGAATTCAGTTTAGCAAGCTTAACCTTTAGTTTCTGAACTTTGCCATTAAGTGAAGAAACCATTCCAATATGCTGGAAGAGCGAAGGCTTGTGATGGATCCAATGTTTGTCCAACTCACTCATACATTTTTTCTAAGAAAATTCCAAAATAAAATCAGTTGATATCTAACAGCATCGCGATAATTTTTCTTACATGACTCTGGTCTAGCTTACAATACTTGACATTAAAGAAATGTGACAGGAGCCAGTCTCCTGGCTTGTCCTTGTAAAACAATAAGAAGAATTCAGCAAGTTTCCATAAATCCGAACTTCGAAATAATTTTCCTAAAATAGATGAATTAAAAGTTAAGAAATATACCAAAGAAAAGCAGGAGTTTCGCTCCTCATACCGATAAAACCCAACTGACAAAAATCCAATAGAAACCAGTCTTGCTTCTCCATAGTTTTCTGTAGGGCGAATTTTTTCATGGTCCTGACACATCCGGTCTTAGATAAAACGTCATCCTCCAACTGCACGTAGTAAGTCCCACGGTGCTGAGCATAGAGCATCATATAGGCATAGTCCAAGTTCTGCTTCGTCCGCCATCTTGTTCTCTCGTCTGAGTCTCCGAGGGTCCCTTTAATGGACTTTAAGTCCGGGTAAAAATTTGGAGAGGGTGATATGATTTCAATGAGACCTGACTCCACATCCTCACTGAATCTATGAAAATTAGCAACAAAATTAGATTACATTTACTGAGGCTAACTGTCTAATTTTCAAATGTTAAAAATCACTAACTGTTTGGAAATGAGGCTCACTGTATTCTGAACAAAGGAGACATCAGTTTCGGCGATAAAGACAATTATAAGGGAATCGTTCTTCTCCGAAGGGTGCATGCCACTTAGCAGCCTCTCGAGCGTTGTAAGAATGTAACTTTGTGTAGGACGTTTTACCGTTGGTATTCCAATGACTATTGAAACTGAAACAAAAAATTACAGCGTAAATGAAAGTTGGTCAACAGACCTCTAAAACCAATTAACCTCCAAGCCTATCCTTCCCAATGGTAAGGGCGGGTTGCAGAGCATCTTCATAATCAAGAAGAAGAGGCAAGGCATTGTAAATATTAAATGTTCTAAGGCGATTGGACCCAAGAAGAACTGGGTTCACTGTATAAGTCTTGGAGCTGGCATTCATAGCAGAGTATCGCAGGGCCTCCTCCTTTGCCGCGACTAGTTCAGCTCGGTATGATGTAACAACAGCCTCATATTCTGAAACCCGTATTTCCAGGGCTGCCAGCGTTTCTAGAATTTTAGCTTCCGGATCCTCCTCTCCTGCAAGCAAAAAAATCGACATACAGTTTCAGCGGCCAAGTGATGCAGCAGTTAGGAATGCTTTTATTTCCTTATTATGCTTCCCAATCATATTAAAATCCCAAAGCAGATGCTAACGAATCTAGAAACACATGTGATTAGGAATACTGGAATTTCTAGCCAATTATTCGCTTATCTTTAATTAATAACTTAACTTAATAATAATAATTAATTGTTCTTTGAAGCAAAATAGTTTCTGTGATTCGTCCGAAGGAAACAGAGGATGAGCATTGAAAAATAAAAGGAATTCATACCTATGGAAGAGATCTGTAGAATAACGAAGTGTAGAAAAATGACCAGAAAAATAAGGAACATAATGGCACCAAGCCGGTGAGGAAACTGCATTATTTCGAAGCTGGATGGTGAAGGAGTCATTAATGCAGAAGCAGAGAAACAGCGTGGGACTCATCAAGTCAGTGTAGGCACAGGATATTTAGAAACAGCCTCGCTGCTCTTGCTTTCCTTCATTGTCCCTTCCTGAACTGGAGATTGACTGTATATAAATTTAAAAAAAATACTCATTTTAATTACTCAGCCTCCCATGTATTCATTCTTCCATAAGCACTAGCGTCCTAATGCAGTCCGTTCTATACGAATTTTTCCATCAGGTTTGATTCGGTAAACACTCAAATAATTATGGAGATAAATTAAAAATACAGCCCATAAAAAACTTTTACGATGTTTGAGATTTAATTACTACTAAAACAGAGAATCGCTAACAGAAAATTTAAAAAATGAACCGGCTACTGCACCTAAGAAAATTATGAAATCAACAGAAAATTTTACCGTTGATCAAAACTAGACTAACATCAAACGTGACAATTCCACAGCGGAATCAAGTGATGAGATAAATAACAATAGGAATATCGCGGAAAGGCTTTTCAGGCTCAATGTGGAGTGGAACACAACTGGATCATGGACCCGAGAAGAGAAAGCGAATCACTCCCAGAGCCGTCTAATACACTACTGAACTGTGGAAGATAAAAATGAAAGGATAGTAGATCAAGTGAGTTTACTTAACCCGTAAACCACATAACCACGGGTTCCACGACACGGTAATTAAAAAGTACAATGAGTTAGCGAGATTTATGAGCTTTCTAATCTAGATCTAGGTAGCGGGTGTGAAAATTATTCCACAAATCTTACTTCTCACGCCTATAATCTATTAATCTGCAACGTGACTTTGCCCAATTTAAACTCTCGTCACCTTCAGCCATCTGCCTATAAGAAGCTAAATATTCCATTTTCATTATTAGCCCAGGAGCTGAGTAGCACTTGTCGCGGCGTGGGGGTGGGACTCAAGGAGTTAATGTAGTATAGTACGTATAGCAAAAAAAAGCAGGGATAAAATTAGGATTTCCTTTACTGAAATTAGCGATATTTGGAGGACTGGGCTCCTAGTAATCCACCCTACACTATTACCTGTGCGTACATATAACCCGAGAAATAGATATTTCCTAAGAAATCCAGTTTCCTGCTCAAATGAAAGACTGAAGATAAGGAAGAGATAAAGATAGAGGAGGGGTCCCATAATTACCTTACGTACGATTTACACGGCATTAAAAAATTCTCAAAATGAAAACGATCGCACATTATTGGTACCGCACACTACGAGAGCTTGATTGAAAGGCTAATAAACATTACCTCACCTTTTTTAATAGTAGTGTAATGTCACTTTTGGGTCTTTTTCCTTTGGGCATCCTATCATTCTTCCTTCCAAAAAAACTGAAAACGGCTTGCTGAATTTTGGTCAAATGTATCACCTTCCAGTTCTCCGATTAGCCTGGCCTCCGGTTACAGGTGAAAACTCCTGCCGCTATCCTTATCTATATGAAAATTCAAGACCCCAATGCAATCATGTCCAAATCCAAAAAAGTAAGCTCTGTCGCCAAAAAAATTAAATAACGAAGCTTGGAACATTAATCATTATCATAATTACAAGGATAGGGTCAAGTCGTCTGATTGTGATCAGGTGGGGTGATGGTGATCACCTGTTTTTCCCCTACTTAAAAGCGGTTTTCTGGAAAGTAAA
>JABASM010002207.1:0-11713 GCA_019776545.1 Brachystomella parvula | reverse complement strand
TCTGACCTAAAAAATAGCCAGTAGAGGTCGCAAAGTGCTATGCAAAGCATTTAATGACCTCAGGCGGCCATGTTTTAAGCCAAACAGGTAAGTGTAATACATTTTTATAATCAGGAGACTAATACCTTTTGATTGATGTACCACTTGTCTGGATCCATGAGGTCAAGTGGTTGATCCTTGGTGACCTGTAAATGGCACTTAGGGTTAATGCCCCACTTTGGCCCTGTGCAAGAGTTGGAGGTACTTGGGAGTACTACCTATCAGTCAAGTTTCACTAAAATCCGTGCGAGCATTTCCGTTCCTATTCTGACTTGCGTACTCCTTTGTTTCCGCGAGAACGGCTCCATGGGTTCTAGATGCAAAAATCTGAAAATTGAATTTCTTTCGGAAGTACAGCCTGTCCAAAGAATTTCCATACCGGGTCCAAAGTCCAACTTTTTCAAAGTTAAAACAAACAGATATTCCGACAACTTTGTGAAGAACTTTAATTCGATTAATTAAGCTTCAGCCTTAGTTCATCCATTGCTGATGTTGCTATGCAAAAAAGCAAATCGGAAATACCAGTTTTTTAATTTGAAAAAAGTTGGACTTTGGACCCGGTATGGAAATTGTTTGGACAGGCTGTACCACCGTCCTATTTTCAACATGTTTCTTAAAATCCAACTAAAGTTTAATATCTGCCGAACAAGAACGTCCTAAAAATAGTACTTGCAGCTGGAGGAATAAACATATCCGCTTAGTTAAGACTAGTTACGGAGTGGAACAATAAATAATTCCCATGTACACATAAAATAGTACCATTAAGCTCACAACGAACCTAAATTCGTTACAAAATCATTTGGCACGCCTGATCTTTCCCTCTTTAGCTTCGTTTAAGATAACTGTGCAACCGGATTACACTTAATTCTGCATGTTTGAAGACCTTCCCTTGTTAGTTTAACAATAGCATGAAATGCAGTGTGCAGAGAAGATCCCGTTTTTTTTTGTCGTTTGAAACGTCTATTCTCCAACCCTGAACGTTTTCTGATCCGACAGGGCGTCCACGTACGCGGTTATCAGCGAATCTGAAAAATAAAAAGAATTTTCTTATAGAGATGAAGATTTTCTCAAGGATTTGCTTATACCTAAAATAGACTTTTGAAGATCCTTAGGAATTTTACCAGCTAAGCCTTGTTCCTCTACAAATTTGGAAAACCGCTGTAGCTGACCAGTGTCATTCTTGAGACCCATTGAAAACATTTCCCTGGCTAGGTGGTAGATGACGTTCTCTAGGGCGTACTCACGGAACTTCGGATCCTCCCTGCCAACTCTCGAAACAAGGTCTTGTTGTTCTGGACGGCTTTGTCTCTGTTCGAAATTAATCGATCCCTGCGATAGACTCCGGTCCACTGATCCGGTTTTTTCCGGCGGTTTTTTTGAAAACGTGCTCTTGAAAATTTCTAAACGGGATTTAACTTCTTCTAAATATTCGATAGCCTCATTTTGAGAAATCTAAAAAGAGACGCTAATATTTTAATAACTACCTTTGGAGAGTCAGGGAAACTTACAATTCCTTTTTGAAAGAAAATATTCACAGCGGCTGCCACACCTGGGAAGAAAACAATTTCTAAAGATTTTGAGTAAAATTTTTGTCGATGGAGGAGGGATTCACTCACTTTTTTCATCTCCTGTCCAAAAAATGTACTTTGCAGCTTCCTCGGGTCTAAAATTTAGGTCTGGGTTTGCTTCGTTAAAGCTTATTGTTATGTTGTTGCTGGATTCAGGCAGGATTTGGGGATCCAAGATTTTTGGCGTAAGCGAGTTTGCAGTCTCAGGGAAATGTGCAGAAATTCCTGTTAAAGAAAAACAGAAAAAATAAAATTTGAACAAAAAAAAAAAATAATAAGATGACCGTTTATTTGGAAAGGGCATATGATACAGTTCTTCCATTTCGTTTAAAAAGGAATAATAAAACATAACAACATTTTTGAAGCGAATCCCCATGAACTTCTGTTGCATTTTGAAGGCGATCAGGTTTCATTTAGACGTCATTTCGGTGGCCTATAAAATTCCGACTGGATTTTGGCACTAAGGCATTTCGACGAAAAACAAAGTTACAAATTGTTGGAAAACTTTTAAGAATGTTTTTGAAAGCATCGGCGGTTAACGAAAATCTTGGTAATCCTAAAACTTTCAAAAAGAAAATTCGGAACACCTTTGCAATATTTTGAGTAAATAGTTATTCTTTTTATCATTTAAACTTCTTTTAAAAGCCTAGCTTAATGATATTTTACCCAAATTTTGGTAAATTTTACCTCCTAAATTTTCATGTCTTCCTTGAGCACTTGACGGCTCTTCATTTCTGCCAACGTTTCTGACATGAGGAGCAATGGAAGCAACAGTTCCAAAATCAGGCAGCGACTTCTTTAAACTCTCAAGCTCTAATTCCACATCCTGAAAAACGTAAAATTGTTTTCCTGAACTACAATTTTTCTAATTGGCTTTACAACTTACAGGTTTCGTTAGATTCCCTTGACTCAGCGTATGGAAATCTGAAAAAAATTGATTGTGAGGTAAATGAGGTGTCAACGTAACGTCAAACTCAAAATTTGCATGTAAGTAAGTAGCGTTCGGCTTTGCAAAAGAAAACAAAATAAAAATTTAATAAAGGGAGAAGATTTCCTGTTTAATGGATATCAGTGTCTCTTCCTATGGGTTTTCCTGATCCTTGCGATTTAAGGGAGACAAAGCGAGGCGTAAAGAAGAGTAAAAGGAAGATGAAGATAAATGAGCCCCGTCAGGATGAAGGACGGAGAAAAAGTTTTATATTTTCCATAAACTTCCCTATGCTAATGAGAACCCACATGAATAATTCTCCTGTCGAGCTCAAGCGGAACAATAACGTTGGAGAAAATGGGAAATTCCAAAACTAGAGCTCGAGTTTTAAAAAGAGTTTAAATCGGATCTGACTCTGGAATACGGGATGCAGTTCCTTATTTCCTTTATCCTTCACAACTTTTCTTTTTATGGAGACAAAGCTTACACAAAGAAGAAGAATGGAATTAATTTTTCCGGTCTCAAACTTTGCAGCCCTTTTTTTTTTTTTTAGAAAACTCAAGATTCTGTAGCAATTTTTTGTTTTTTAATGGTTTTTCTATGCTCTTGGATTACCTGGTGATACTGTGGGGGCTCCATTGCATCCGACATTAAATAAGGACACGCTGAGACTGAAAATGACCAGGACGAATTTTCCGCTGCACATGTTCTCAATTTTACGACATAAAAAATCTTGATGCCATTAGTCTAGAGCCAATTGTCCGCTACCTGCAAAAGAATTTTAAAAAATAAACAGATTAAAGAGAACATTTTTTTTTCTTTCTTAAATTTCGACCTTCATTTTTTTCTGAATTTCTTTTTTTGGCAGCTTTGTTTTTAATATTTTCAGTGTTTTTGTTTTTATTTTTTTCCTTGATTTACTGAATTACTTGTTGAGATTTTAAACTTGTGCTCGCTTTTGAATCCTTTTGTTTTTGTTGCTTTTAATTTTCAAATTTATTTTTTGCGGCTGTGGAAGGCAGAAAAACACTGTCACTGTAAAATAAAACGCCATGAAACGTCTTGCTGCAAATCACAGGAGCGAAAACGATCTGGTTAACAGTATAGTTACTCAATTAAAACATAGAAGGGCAAATTCAAGGGTTTTCCAACGACCTAGATTAAGGCGGTTCAAGTTTTTTTTTTTCTACTTTTCCATGTGTTCGAATTCCTGGATCCTTCTTTTTCACCGATTCCTCTGGTCCCATGGGACACCAGCTTCGAGCCGCAAGTCTTGTGGCAGATCCATTTTTAACCCTCCTCTACACTCCGGTAAAGATCCATTGAGTAAGAAATAATTTTTTTCCCATTGCGTCAAGGATGGCATTTGTTTTCCGTGCCAATTCCTCTAACTTTCTTCCTTCCTTCAGAAAGAATTTCAAAGGATTCTCCGAAGCAGATTAATAATGGAGTTCCTATGTGAGTACTCTCTGTGAAGGTGGCATCGGAGCAAGGGAATAGAAAAGCTGCGCCCGTTACTCGGCTTCTCTCTGAACTGAGGCAGGATTGAAAAGAAAATTCCTATGGATTCATCCAATGCTTCACTCGGGTGAATCTACAGGAAAGCAATATTCTCATTTTTTTGCAAGGACAGAACTCAAGCTTTAATCTAGTCTTAATGCTTATTTTCACTTGGTATGGTAAATCGAGTTGAGCTTAAAAGACTCGTCATAAGATCGGTTGCATGAGGAATGGCAGTTGAGCAGGTTTTTATAGCAAACTCTTTTGAAAAGGAATGCAGGGGAGTAAGGATTCAGGAGTGAGACATTAGAGTCTTTGAATGGAGTGTGGATCAGAACTGATACTCATACCCATACGCAAAACTGTTCCTACCGTTTGAGTTTGTGTATGAGAGAAAAAGGTACTTGAATGCAACGTGAGACAAAAAGCGAGCATAAACGGCGGAAAAATTCATAATTTCCAGTGTATATTTCCGTTAGACAAGCAGGTCAGTTATAATTACCTGGTGTTATAATTTCATCATGAACGAATTACTGCTGTTAGAAGACGATGACGAGGCTTTTCTGCTTCTGTCATCGCTTCAGCGTCAGCGTGTAAACCATAGATTAGAAAAACAGTGTTCAGTGTTCAGATTTGAGTCGTTCACAGATGACTTCTGTTTTGTCAATTTTCGATTTTACAAAGAGGACATTAGAAAATTACATCGTCTTCTGGGTTTTCCGGTTTCATTAGAACTGGATAATGGAACTGCTGTTGAGTCATTGCAGGCTCTCTGCGTAGTGCTGAGAAGACTTACTTATCCGAATAGGTGAGCTTGGAGTACCGTGGAAAATTACCATTATTGAAAACCATTATTTTTTTAAAACAATTATTTAATTATTTAATTGCAGGTATTCAGACCTGATGCATATCTTCCCACAGACGGTGTGCCAGCTCTCCAGGATTTTTAATGCATCGGTCAACTTCATTCTCACAAAATTCTCGGGGCTAATCACGGACGTTGATCAAAAACTGTACTCTGAAGATAAACTCCGTCAGTACTCAAGGGCAGTCCGAGAGAAAGGGTCAACATACCCTAATTGTATTGGGTTTCTTGACGGCACGGTCCGACCAATCTGCCGACCGACCAGAAATCAGAAAGAGGTAAATAACTGGATTTCACATCGCATATGATCATAAGAAATACGATAAACTAATCGAAATCTTATTCTCGTTTCTTTCAGTTTTATAATGGGCATAAGAGGGTCCATTCACTCAAATTCCAGAGCTTAATGCTTCCAAATGGGATAATTGGAAATCTCTTTGGCCCAGTAACCGGAAGAAGGCACGACGCCCATGTTCTGAATACAAGTGGACTAATAGAAAAATTGGAACGAGTACTCAACATTAACGGGTCATGCTATCATCTCTACGGTGACCCGGCTTACCCTCTCCTTCCCAATTTGATGGTGCCATTCAGAGGAACTCTCTTAAATCAAGGTCAAGAATTCATGAACGCTTCGATGAGTGCAGTTCGCGAGTGCGTAGAATGGGGTTTCGGTAAGGTAATCAATATTTTCGCTTTCTTGGATTACAAGAAAAACCTACGACTAGGAGTGTCTGACGTGGATGACTACTACAAAGTAGCAGTTATTCTAACGAACTGTCATACTACTATTTACGGTTCCCAGACTAGTGATTACTTTTCATGCTATCCTCCGACTCTTGAAGAATATTTAGCCTAATCACTGAAAAAAAGTACACTGTAAATAAAACAAACATAAATTAAGAGAATTATTTTATTGCATTTGATTTATATGATTGTAGAATGGTAACTCCTGTTGAAAATCAGTAAAATTACACGTAGTTTTGAAATATTGAACTTACTGATTTTTATTTGCCTGAATTTTGTCTTCCAATAATTTGAAAATGATGGCGTCCATTTTGCTCGTGTGCTGCAGTTCCGCTTCCTGCTTTTTTTGTTGCATTAGGAGTTCCAGTTTTTTATTCTCGGCTTCCAGCTTTCGAGCCTCAATCTCATCCTTCTTCCATTCGGATTCTTTCTGAAAAAGAAATAAAAAGAAGCAAAGAGCAGTTTTCATCTCATCCTACAATCATCTTATCTATGTATACCAGTAGAAATATTTACCTCGAATTTCTTCTCCAGATACTGTACAGCATATGAGGTTCTGGACTTCTTCCGGTTTTCATCTAGTTCACGTTTCCTTTTCAAGGACTTCGGGGTACCAGCAGGATCCTTGACCTTTGATTTTTCGGCTGGAGCATTCAGAGGAGTCTTCGGTGTTTCAGGCTTTCCTTCTCCCTCGTTATTTTCTCCATTCACTGTGTCCACAGCTGCAATGTCCTCAGCTGCCTTGTCCTCAGCTGCCTTGTCCTCGGCGTCACTTCCAGCATTCTCAAGAACAGCTTCCAGTACTTTTGCTCGGATCTTCTCTGCCTGGGCTCGCTTGGGCTGCTTGTAAAGATTTCCAGCCTCCTGTCTGCCGTCCTCCAATTTAGCTACGCTTGTCAGTAGTGCAGTCAAGCCGGTTAGAGCCTCTTCATTTACGCCAGATCTGTAAAACCAGTAATTAGATCATCAGAATCAGAGTATAAGATTAATTTATTAATTATAAGATAACGTTAATTCAATTAATTAAGATAAGAGTATTTAGCGCAGCATAAATCTCAAACTTACGCTTGAATGCTGAGTCTTTCCTGTTTACGATGCTGTCCGAGCAGAGTAGTCACTCGTTCTCGGCAGTTCCTTTCAGTTACTCCTACCATGGCCAAAGGTCCATTGGTCAGCTTTTCGGCGATTTCCTGCCAGATTGGTGTAGCTTTCCTTAGACTGACACTAAATGGATTGCAAATCTCTACCGCCGTGAAGAGCTCAATGTCGTAATTGATGTCTTTTTTGAAGACAAATCGAGTCATTTTGACGAAATACTACACTGAAATTCAGACGCTAAAAATCCCAGTAAATCTGATTTTTTGTGTGTGGAGGAGCGTAAATCCTCAAACCCACACTCCTACACAAACAAAAGGCTAAATCGGGCGCGAAAAGTGGTGGGAAATATGATTTTGGGTTTGTGTAGGAGTTTTTACTCCGATGCACACTCCACTCAAGGACTCTAATAACAAGAAGGGAAGAACGCAATGTGTGGTTTCTGTTTGACGGGGGTGGAAGACCACAATGGAGGGTGGAAAACAATGAGCTGCTGAGAACAAGGGATGAAAGATGATGAAAAAAAAAGAAAAGCAGATGGAAGTAGATTCAAGTGGCGTGTGGCCACGGACTATTTATAGCTATTTGTAAGTCTGTCCGTAGGGGGCTACCGACTAACCTTGTAAAGTATGTCAGAGAGTCTATGGTAATCGATAAAGTGCTCAGTGAATTATTAACATGCACCTATTCTGTCAGAATTGATTTTCAATAGTAGAAAGTCCCATGCAAAAATCCTGCAGATGCGAACTTTTCCTATTTTTCCGAAGTCCCCAGCGTAATATGAAGCGAATTGGATTAAGAGAGCTGATTTACCTGTTTTAGCATAAGGAAGACCCCACTCTAATTGATTTCGACTTTGGACTCCATCCGCGGGGGAGTGTAATATAAGTTGGAAGACCCTTGGCCATGAGGTGCCCACTTCCCCAGTTGTCAAATTCATCAGTTTTGTAAGTAAGGATGCTTTCAATGCGTCCCTTGACTGGCTCAGGTCTGTGCCTGTGATGCTCATGACGATGCGGTGACTCTGTCTCGTATTCAGACTCTTCTGAACCTTCGTCATTCCGTCCGTAGTCTTCTCTCTCGTACATCCTCCGAGGATCTTCATATTTCAAGTGACCTTGATTTAGCACTATATCGATTTCCATGAACCCACGATCCTTTTTGAGCTCGACGTCAAAGAGCTCATAGCGAGTTGGCTCGCTCTCAACCAGGATCAGAGCTTCAAGTGCTGGTTGGGAGGACTGAGCCTCTTTCGGAAAAAATACAGCACCGAGTCCAACCTTAGGGTCAAGAAAGCCTACCACCGAGTGCCTGGAGTTAGTGGCCAAGAAACGTATGGGCTTCTCGGATACAGCCACTGCACCTGTTGGTGGGGGGTTGGGCGCAGTCCAGGGTGACCAGACGAGGCGCGCTGCACCGCCAGTCAGCGTCTGATACTTTGATGATGATGTGACTGTGTCGGAATCCTCGTAGGCATTTACTTGACAGGTGGATCCGTCTTCAGACAACAGTCCCACGTCTTTCAGTCCTGTTAAAAGCAATATTTTTTTTATTAAGCATCCCAATTTTATTGATTTCCAGCGTCAGCGCATTTCTTATGTGCAAACTTGCTTGCGTAAATATTTTTGGTCGCCACAAAGTGCTGGATCAGAATTCGCTAACAGTGAATTTTTAATCGGCAATAATTATTGCTGGTTTTACCGTGGAGCGGGTTGAGAAGGAGACAGGTGGGGCGAAGAGAGAGAGAGACGTACACGTAAACGCGGCTGGCAAGCGTCTTTCCTAACGGAACTAAGCGTTTTCAGCGTAGTTCCATAGTGTGAGGTATTCTTTCGATGCAAGTATTTTGAATTTCCCAAACCAAAAATTCTTTTCGAAGCGCATGAGCCTTTAAATTGCAATGAAACGGAAAAATACGCCTCAAGCGGACTTCTTCAGACTGAAACGTCTTCTGCGGTGGAGAAAATTATTTTTGTCCGAGTACATGCACAGGTGGGCGACGTTTCAAACATTCGGAAAGTTGAATTTCGTGAACGAAAACGTCTGCTAGTCTCATTTACGCTTCGCTGTCTATTTTCACTCCACCTGCCCCTTCTCACTCTGCTCCACGGTATTCTTGTATTCAAGACAGAGAAAAAAGCAGGGGGTGGTAAAACTTAAGAATTCATGAGCTAAGCGTTGTATGAGGCGCCGAGACGACTTGACGGCTGGACTAAATGGGTCGTGACCCTAACACTTCCACGTACCGTACATGACATCACCGGTATAATTCCAAATGAAAATATTTTCATAGTTCTAGTTTTCAGATCATAAATTCAATTCAATTGTTTTCTGCAACGCACACACAGTACAAGCAATGATAAGCATTTAACAGCAGCGAAATAATTCCACCTTTAGTTTAATTTATACTTGACTACAAGAAAAACCCCATAAAAACAAATTGTTCAGCTTTTGCTCCTGAATTTTTCATAATGTATATGTAATTTATTGGGCGGGATTTGAGTAAGAAAAACCCCTACCAATAAAATTGATTTAAAAGGTAAACCCTTCCGCTTCATTATCCCAATAAAAATTTATTATTATGAGAATCGTTTAGCAAAAGTTTTGGCAGCAGGTGCCATATTTAATATTTTGACTTATCCTTTGCCCCTAGGAGGGAGAGCAAAGGTGAGCAAGAGGGCAAGCCGATTAAATTATGGAGTTTGGAGTGGCGGAGATTTTTTTTGAAGACCGAGAAAAAAATGCCCTTGTCAAAATCATGCCAATCAGAGCCTACAATCACAAAAAACTTAAAAAGCGTAAAAGAAAACAATTCTAGCCTGCAATGTGCTCCAGCTTGAAATTTTCTTGAATTTTTCTATGGTTTTGAATGAGGCTTTGATTTTTCGTAAAAAATTTGTGCAATGATCACGAAATGAATTTTGAAAACTCTAAAAAATTAAGTAAAGGTAAAAAATCATAAAAATAAAAATACTGCGTGATCAAAAATTTTTTAAAACAAAATTTTTTAAATTCTTTTTTTTTCCATTTGCTGATAGAACAACATAAATTACTCAGGTGAGAGACACAGTGGAAGGCAGGTAATTATATAGGCGGAGAAACAGAAAAAATAAATAAAAGTTCTCAAGACCTAAAATCAAGTTTTATCTTACTGCTGTAAATCATGACAAAAGTTTTAACGTACCGAACTGACTGACCCGACAAATGACCTGTCCAGATGAGCCATCAAGGCTCACGTGCCTCCTTATCTTGATCTCTCACCCATCTCATTGTACTGGAGGTGATAAGCTGCCCTTGTCCATATGAATTGGAGCGGACGTAGACGAGATCAGTAGCGGAAGTTGAACTGAGGGAAATTAGCACACCGGTAATCCACCACACCCAGAGGCCGTGCCGAAATTCTGATTTGTATTGTCTGCACAGTGTAAGCTTGGGCTGGGAATAATGGGACTCAGCTCTACCTGAAGTCATTCTTAAAGGATTAATGTCACTAGCACAGGAAGGTGGATCCATGCCGAGTTCTATTGTTCTTCTATTGTTACAATCCCTCGTGATCAATTGTTAAAGAGACGCTCTAAGCCCACCACTACTCTTCACTCCTACAACTTGAATGAGTCAAGTCGGATGAGTAAAACTCGTAGTAACTCAGATTCGAAAAGATGATGACGCTTTGCTGAATGATGAGGTTTCTTCAGGTGACATCATTCTTGAATCATGATTCCTACTCCTGAATTCACGTAAATCAGTAGTAAAGTAGTGCCAAGTCGGATAAAAACAAGAGTATATTTACTTTTTCATAGATCCTCCTGAGTCCTGAAATCCTGATTTTTGCAGAAGGAAAAAACAAGAGAGATGACCTTGCAATGTAATTGAGTGTTTTCAATTTAGCACACGCACGGAGCTGTCATAGAGGGGATCTGGGCAACTTTTTTCTTTTATTTTTCTTCCACTTGGGAATTTACATGTGCAAAAATTACTTGAGAATCCAGACGGCCAGAGCTGATTAGTCCTGAGGGTCGAAACAATTTCCAGATGTCAATTAGCTTTATGATGGAACTGTGTCACTTAAAACTGTATGATCACTGCCAAAGCAGTAGACTCGCACAGAAAGTTCTAAATATTTTGAATGAGGAGATGAGGGAAAATGAAGACGCCAAATAATTCTACTTGATATTCAGAAAGATCCAACCCTTGAAAATTACCTTGATTTAAACTGCAAATATTTGAACTTGATTTTTCTTTCACGATTACGAGGATTATGATGATGGTGTTAAATTGTAGTATTGTTTTACAGGGGAATGATAATAATTATGATGATTTCTCAGATGGATTTTGAGGGTGTAGCGTGTGGTAGTGGTGACTCGCAATCGCAAATATTTGCTTGATTATTGTGTGAGGTTACCGTGAGTCTCCGTGGTTTTTGAATTGGGGATGGAATATAAGAAACCGGTTCGTGGAATTCACTCCTCGTGTGGCGAGCTGGTGGGTCACACGGGTCAAGAGGAAAGACGTAAGGAGTTCAATTTATTTTAACAAGGGCTCTGGGATTTTTAGTGGATTTTACCCGAAATTGAGGAAATTGGAATTTTCAATTTAGAGGAATTTCGTGAGAGAATCCAGGTATTCCTCCTGGAATTTCAGCTTTGAGAGTTTGACAAAGGCAATTCCTTACACTCCAGGACCGTGATCCTTGAATCTGATTGGCAGGAGACAATTAATAGAGGGTGATGCTTCAAGTATATAAGTCCAAAGAAGCTTGTTTTTTCCTTCCTTCAGAATCTGATTGAAGTGATCCCAATTTGTGATTATTTCTGGAGATTTAGTGGAGAAGAGAGAAAGAGCTGGAGCTTAATGATGTAAAATCCTTTTCTTCTCAGGTTTCAGAAGTAGATTCACTTAAGATTATCTTCCAAGATCCAATTTGCATAGGAGCAAGTCAAGTTTTCCACCTTCATCCCCTTACCTCTACTC
>JABASM010002206.1:0-11719 GCA_019776545.1 Brachystomella parvula | reverse complement strand
GTGATAATGACGTGAAACCTGGGTCATTAAGCCGATTCCGATGTAACTGTGCAAAATTTGTGTTCTTACCATGTCAAGGAAGAACAGCGATAGGCAACTGTAATAATTACCATGCTAATACTAAATTAAGACAAGCATACATATCCAACTGGTTTAAATACATATAATGACCTCGGGTGACCTCGCAGCAGGTCAGCAAGGTCAAGTGTGTTAAATTTTTAGAATCAGGAGGTCGAGGCCTTTCGATTGACGTATCGCTTGACCCAGGTCATGACCCGAGCAAAATTTCGGTGTACAAGCTTCAAAAGTATACTGCTGACCAAAAGTTGACCCGCTATGCAAGTTTTCAGCGAAATCGACGTGGAGGATTCACTAATACTACGCAGAAAGCCTTTAAAAAAAGAAACTGTCAAAGCCAACGCCGGAGGCACCGCTATGATGGTATTAGAAAGGTCACCTGGACAATAACTGATCCTACCGTCGCTGGCTTTACGTTGTTTCTGATTCTGAACCAACTGCGGGCCAATACATTAGGTGAATCATTGAATTTGTATACTATCACCATCACCCCACGTCGATTATCACCTTCACCCCACCTGCTAAATTTACACTGGATTTAAGCGATTATACCTAATTATTTTGTTAATTGGATGTTTAACCTCGGGGTTTCACACTAACTGTGACGGTAGAGTACCAATAACCATAGTGCGCAAAAACGAATTGCTTAGCTTTAAAACCCGCAGCGCCAGGTGAAACTTTGCAAGCGTACTTTGAAACTCTGTACTAAGAATTTCAAGGAGCGCTTGTAAATTCAAAATAAACTGGTTAAGTGATTTAGACTTTCAAAGTCTAATTGTTGCTTAGAGCAGCCGAAGGACCAAGCTTAAGGGTCCGCACCTTCATTTTTCCAAAAACCGCGTTTGAATACGCCAAAAAGCGGATTATCACCTTCGCCCCGTTGTCACCTTCACCCCGGTTGTCCTACTGCAGAAACTGTTCGAAATCTTTGGGATAAGACTTAGATAGAACTCTGCAGTTACAGGATACGCCCCAAGATTTTCAAAAATCTGGGACACGAGAGCAACTAACGACTTTTTGCCACAAGGAATCCTAAAAATTCGACAATTACGGCTTTTGCGCCGTAATCGTACACACGACTTACGTTTACGGCGTTTATCTCTGTATTTGCATTTCCGTCGTAACTTAGGCCTTCAAATGCCATAAGTTACGGCTACGCTTGCCGTAACCCAAATTCCCCTACGTGAAACAAAAAAGCACTCAAAACCATTTCAGCCATTTCGGATGGTCAAACCGATCATGGTCAAGCCCTAAGAATTCCTCCACTAAATTAATTTGCTACGCACAACTCCTAAACTTGCGGTACGGTACGCATATAATATGTTGATTTGCTTGCACGCAAATTTTAGATGTTTGCACACGTGAGGCTCTCTTCTGGATAACATAGAATCTCAAATTGGAAAACCTGCCCGCCCTGCCCTGGCCTGTCTAGCAGCTCCAAGAAAAGTGACTGGATGAGTTTTAAATTCCATGTTTCTTGGGGGCAAGTACCATTTGACTGGTTCGGTTCATGCACCAATGCACCTAGTCAGTAAACCATTGGCCATAACTTATCGCGACCGCTGCCTTCTGCTTCATCCCGCAACAATTTCAAAGGCTAGATAAGCCAGTTTCATAATGGCTTTCTTACCCTACGACTAAAAATGGAAAATTATTTGCTAGCAATAATTTACTTTTGTTGTCATGCGTGGGCGAAGACTGGAATTTGCTTACGTGAAACTGGTCACGTAATCTTTCGAATCTGATGAGTGGACTATAAAAGCTTGCGAGCTCTCGGCGTCGCCCACTGCAAAACTCGGTTTAGATTTCATCCATCACGGGACGACGAAGACAAAAGAGAAAATGAATGAAAAGAAAAGGAGGGGCAGGGCTTCCTAATAAAAAATTGCTATGGGACAAAAATAAAAAACGGAAGGCTTTATAAGTAGGTGGATGCGCCGGTGAAAGTTGATTCACTTTCACTTCAAATCAAGATCCACACAACACAAGCAGGCGTCCTTTTTCCACATCTGAAATCCACACCAATTATTTTGTTTTTCAACAAAGTGTCTTTCCATCCACCAACTATGAGCAAATAATTGGAAAATATTGCCTTCTGCTTTCTAATTATAAACCTGCTGGACGCTTTTCCTGTTACACAGCGAAAATTTCAATGCAGCAAAAATGAAAACTTAATAAATTAAAACCTGTTCCCACTGTTGCTCTGGAATGATCTTTTATACATATCAAACAAAACAAGTTGAATGATTTCTAAAATAAAATTATCCAGCATTATTCCTAAAAGAATTCCAGAGGAAAACTTCACGGAACTTTGCGTTTTTGTAAACCAAACCCAGTGAACTGTAATTTATTTGATTAAGTTGCCCAGTCATTCACATCCACTGTATATGTTTCTGTAACCCAAGTAAGGCCTTTCCTTCGCAATTTACTTGTGCATTTCTGCAGCAATGAAAATCTTTGACACTTTTCCTTCCAGCAGTATTAGTGATTGGAAGATAGGATAGAATGACAGGATACACGGGGCCATTATCAGTGCTGCCTCCAGAGGTATTGCTTAATTTTTTCCAGAATTGCGTCCCATCAGGTTTCGTTTTTCATTTTTCTTTCTGACACCTTGAAGATGCATGAAGCAATTTTTAACCATTTGGACGATGAAGAAGTGGCTACCCTCCGCCGTGTCTGTCGCCACTGGAGAAGTCTTCTCGAAGCATTCTACAATATTTACATTGAAATGCGTAATGACAACTGGGAAGATTTCCTCAGGCATACCACTGCAATGAAACTTCATATCTGCGCTTCGGATTTGACCTTTCCCATTTACCTGACTAACTTCTTCCCGGATTTCGCTCTTCGTATCCGTGTTCTCGAGTTCACCGGATTCACTCCCGTCTACAACTTAATCAACATTCTTAGCGGTTGTAAATTCCTTGAATCTCTAACGATTTTGGATGTGAGAATGGGCAGAACAGGGAAAATCCCATACATAAGTGAGCATAGGAACTTTCTCCGCCTCAAGAAACTGAACATCGGCCCTTCCTCCTGGGATATTGAGATCAAGTGCCTCCTTAGCGTGTCTGAAATACTCGGAAACGTCATTCAATCCAACACGATGCGGGAATTGAACTTATCGTCCGCCTATGCGGTTGAGACGACGCTCAATAGAATATACCAAGGAAAACTCGGAGATCCCGGAGACGAGGATGACGCGGATGATGAAGCGAACGTCATAGCCAAGTACGACCATATTTTCAACATTATGAATCAGCAATGGCAGTCACTCCGGAGAATACAGTTCAAATATGTCCACGGCGTCCTGCCGCAGAGGCCGCGCCTCTACCTCAAGTTCCATGCCCCGACATCTTCAGCTGAAAAATTCTCAATAAGGAAATCTTGTCTCTTCAGAGGGGCTCGATTTTACAATAGTCAGCCCACGCATTCTCTCCAAAGGGAAATCGAGCCTCGAGAACTTCTTGACCTCTACAAAACTCAATCTAGAATGGAGAACTTGAAAGTGGTCTTTGAGAATGATAATGAGCTGCTTCTCATTGGGTTCGTTATTAAAAAGAATGGGAATTCTTTAAAGAAAGTTGAAATTACGTCTGTTGAGAGAATTTCACAAGATCCCAGAAAATTTGATGCCTCCATCTTTTCACCATGCCCGCATCTCACTAAACTCTCACTCAAATGTGAAATGAACAACAGATTCAATCATTTTGTCAATCTCGAGCACCTTCCTCCGTCAATTCTAAAACTACAGTTAGCCGGGTTTATACCTTTACTACCTCCTGAAGAAAATCATGAAAGCGGACGCTGCAGAATTCTCCAAAAGCTAACCAGTCTAACGCTGGATCATCTACCCTGGTTTTTCGTAGGTGGAAAGGACGTGAGGGTTTTCAGGGTTAAGCACTTTCAGTTAATACTCCGCTTATTTCCAAAATTAAGGAAGCTTCGACTGATTTCAATAATACATCAACGCTTCGTAACACCGAATCTCATCCAAACCATTGGAATTGATTACCCTAAGGCAGCTGTGTCAGATGAGCTCATTTCCTGGTGTGGGTCGGGAGGAAAGGGACTACGCATCTCAGCCCGAAATAATTACACCCCTGACAAACTAACTCACTTGATCACAATTGCAGAAGATAGGAAATGTCCCTGACTGAGAAAAGTCTTGTTTGTAATATTTTAGTATACTCAAAAATATTGCCCAATGGGCTCAACATAATTCAAAATTAAAAATTAAAAAATGCTAGGATTATTTTTTACCACGGAATCCAGGTGGTGGTGGCATGAATCCCATTTTAAACGGAAACGCCATGAATTCTTCACTGTCAAACTCATCGTACTCATCGCTGTCACTGTCATCCTCATCTTCGTAACGGTTGTAGTAGGGTCTGGGACGCATTTGGTTCCTAAGTACAGTTTCAGACATCATTTGCTGCTGAAGCAAGGCTGCTGCTTGGTACTGCTGTTGCATGAGGATGAGCTGCTGCTGTTGGGGGGTTAGAGCTGTTCCCATTGCTAGGCCCTGACGTTTTGAAATTGATTCCCCAAGGGACCTCTTTTGCCTCCCAGCTGTCTCCGCTCTCAGAACTTCTGCATTCTTTGACATCTCCTGATTTCGACGATAGATTTCATCCCGAAGCATTTTTTGAAACCAGGGTGAAAGTCGGAAACGTTTTAGCGTAGAGTTGCGTATGTTCATCATCTCTAGCGGCCCTCCTAGCTTGAAAATCTCAGGTAAAGGCTCATTAGACCGGCTTTGCTCAGTACGACTGAATCCATCCGTGTCAACTCCATTTTTGAAACTTCGGAATCCACCTGGACCTTCGATAGGTTCGCTACAGAAACAAAATTTAAATAAAGTCCAGTATTATAGTGCTTAGATATTTACCTTTGAGTTTGAGCCAGTGCTTCTAAATGGATGCAGAAAACTCCAACCGCCAGAATAAACCAAGAGAATCCGCTTCGAGAGGGTAAGAAGGACATTGTAAGAACTATTTTGCAAAAACTAACCTCCTCAAGAAGTGAGAAATTGACAACGGTCACAAATCCTTTTATAAACGGAGAAATTAGGAGAAAATTAAAGGAAGAACATGAGTAGAATATATTCAATTGAATTATGTAAATGATAACGAATTACTGAAGTTCTAAGGGTAATTAACTTACAGTATTAACTTAAGGCCTGTTCCACTTTTCTTATTTGGACAATTTTATCCATGAGTCACTCGACCTCCATTTCAGAAATCAAATTTTCATGAAAGGCTTTTTCAGTTAAGTCGGTGGCGGGTAGCTTTCGCGGAATCTCAAGTGTTGGTGCTAAGTCATCTTCGTCATGCTTATCTGCTGTTGTATCCAACACCCTGGTCACTTCACCTTCCGCTATTGGAGATGATGCACGTGCCTGAGGTGACCTAGCCGGTGGATTCATTAGATTTTCGAGCTCGTCTTCATCAATGAATGGGAAATCGTCATCACTGGGAATTCCTCCGTCAGAGGGTTGCGGAAGCTGACGCTGAATGCTCTCAAAGACATCAGCCGGCTCATCCTCATCAGTACTGATATTATTTTCATCTAGTTTCAGAAGTTCGTCCACTTCAGCATCGTTACTTGTGATTAGTCCCATTCGCATTTTCTTGCGGTAGGTCTTCACCGAAGCTTTCTTGAGCCCAAGGAACTCGATTCTTTCAAGCGTCTGGCCGAATGGAAAACGAGGGTACATGATGTGAACCCAGTTTTCTAGCTTATGAAGGACTCGGTCTAAATCTCGTTGTTCTCGGCCTTTTCCTTCGAATCTGAAATCTTTGAATACTTCCTCGATTTTCTTAAGACCATTTTTGCCACAGAGCCTAAGCATAAAAAAAATTAATTCCTACATAAGAGGGTTCTTCGCTTATGTAGATAACAAGGCCGCCCGGCGTCTTCGCTGAGCATTAAAACAGGTATTTTAGACTTACACATCTTCGCTCAGGACAATATGATTGATAGGACCTGTTTTTTTCGGCTTCACTTTCTTCGTGTCTTCAAAAATAAAAATAGAAAGAAGGTTAGAGTTAAAATGCATTAAAAACCAATGCAGTCAGATACAAAACATCTAGCATTAGAAACAGAACCTCAGCTGACTCACCTTTCGCATTTTCATCTATAACAGCACCTGCCTGACTTTGACTATCTTCCTCATCAGATTTTATGGAACCGCTTGGCGAGACTCGTCCTTCTCCACTGCGTTCATGGACACCTTCCGCGTCGTCCTCATCTCCGAACAAATCCCGTTCGTACCTCCGCATTTCCTCTTCGTCACTATCCATTATTATGTCTTTCTGAAGTAAAGATATAGATGATTAGCGGTTGAATTAGTTACCGGTTGACTCTGCAATATTTGTAACTTGCATTTACCGTGTTCTTGAGATATTTCTTTCCGTCCAACTCAGCTCTTTCCGCCAACTGTCGACCATAAATCGTAATTTTCTCTAATGCCTAATCACAAAAACATAACCACCAATACTTCAAATTAATAATAATAAATTAAAATTAATAGTTTTTAGACAAAACAACAGAACAGAAAAAACAAAGGAAAAGTAAAGTAATATTTGGGGTTTAAGGCTTTGGCGCCGCTAGGGAAGTGGTACGCCGGGTTTAACTTTTTCCGTTTTATGGCTGTTGGCAGACAATCAGTTTTTCAATTTTCTTGTTTCATTTTGTTTCTAGTATTTTAACAAAACAGATAAACCTAAGAAAATGATGGTCTTCCGAGTTCCGACAAAAAACTATGCTCAATCTAGTTAAGAGCTTTTCCCGGAAAAGGCATGAAAAAACAATATCTACCATAAGATCAAGTTCCCTTTCGTTGGTCATTCGATGTTCTGGAGCAAGTTTATCAATCCATCCCGGCATTTAGGTTTTTGTTTGTAAGACGACTTCTAATTTGCCTTCCAAGTCAGTTTAAAGTCAGTAAAAAAAATGAACAAACCTACAACTATGATAGCCAGGGCTAAAGTATGGAAAAAAAATAAGGATAATCGTCACAAACTTGAGGACCATAGGGTCTCCGAAATTTTCTATTGCTTCAGTCGCCTTTAATTCATTATCTTTATCGTCAATGAATTCGCTACATTAGCTGAACCGTTCTCTTAAACAGAGAATTTCTAAACGAGATGCGTAAGAGGACTCGGTTCGATTCCGGTGGATTTTCGTTAAGGTAAAAGACCCTCTCCTGTGTTCTTGCTTTCAGATGTCAAAAGGTTTAACATGCATTTAGATGTCTGTGCACAACTTGGCCTGAATTCTTAAGGAAAGCATTGGTATAATCCTAGTTATGGGAGAATCCTATGGGGGTAACTAAACTAGGATTGTTCCAAAGCATTTTGCTTCGACAGTTTTTTAGTGTAAGGAAGCAGGAGTGACAAGTGAAAATAAGAGTTCATCTGCTAACTTTTCCCAAGAGGAACAGAGATCTGCTTGTCGGCCAAACTTATTGCGGCCTAGAGCCCGGCGGGGGCCCAGCGCGGAAATAACTTTTCAAATACATTGTGTTTTTCAAAAAATAAATTTGAGTGCACACGAGTGGTCACAAGAAATTAAATAAATTATGAAAGTGTAATTACTGTAAAGGTAAGCGCGATAAAAGAATTATACATTAGTTAGTACCTACAATCCCCCCGAAAGCTATGGACGAGAGCCTTTTTCGAAGTTGCAAGCGGGGCTTTTCATATCCATGAGGAACAACATGTGTATGTCCCTCTGCTCTGTGTCTTACTAACGTGTCTTCCTGCTTCCTCGGAAATTAAGTCTCCGCAAACTTCCATCGGTATTGACAATCAACACGAAAATCCCATGAACGAGGATGATGGACGAGGTTCAAAAATCACCGCATCAGCAGTATCATAGCTTGAATTTAAGAGGTCTATGAAACTCAAGCTTAGTAAGAGGCAGTGACAGGATCAAATATTTAGGCATTATGGGCCCATTTCTTTAAGTATCCAAGTTTCAGCACTCTTAGTTTAACGCATGAGGGTATATTTCTGGGAGTTCCAGCGCAGGAACAATATAGGAAGGGCCAAAATCACCATTACTCCATAGTTCTTGCGGGCTGCAATTTTGGTGAAAGAAAACCTCCTGGATTTTGCTCCTAGATATGTGACAAACTCCATATTTGCAAAATTCGTGGTAACTACCGGAAAAGGCTCTCGTCCAAGGTTTTTTTTTGCGGGGGGTGTACCTGAAGGAATCGTTGGGGTCCGATTCGGGCCCTCAGATTTGTTTCTGATGGTAAACCAATCAGTATAGTTAGAAACTGAGCATTCTACACTAGTCCTAAGAAAGAAACAAGGCACTACGGTCAACACCAAACTGCGCGTGAATTAGCCGCGTAACAGCCGTTAAAGGAATTGAGCTGCAGGTGTATTAGTTTGGAACCCGCTAGTTCTTATCAACGTGAATGTACTAACGACTGATCTTCCTATTTCAGATTATGAGAATACGTCGTCCGGCAGGTATTACTCGTGTGCAATTATTTGTCGTTGCTATTCTTGGAGTCGCTGGTGGAGTATACGTCTGGAAGCCCATATTCGAAAGGAATCTAGGAACTCGCGCTTCAAAAGTCTCCATTGCTGAAAAATCTCAAGGAAGCACTGAAGGGCTTCCAGTTAATTCTGAGCAACGGTGAAAAAACTCCTGTCCTGTCAAATGACATTTGGGCTGAGTAAAGTTAATCGTAACATACTTATTGCCTCCGGAGTAGTTGGGCTAGCCGTATTTTATTTCCAAACCTTCCGACCACATCAAAGGTACACCGGGTTTTATTAATCACTACCAAAATTTTCGGATGTGTTCAAGTTTCTGTATCTCAATATATTATAGAGCAGCACACAGGAGGAATAACGAAGAGATCGCAGCTGTAGCTTTTAGAGCAAGATATCCAGAGTTGGCAAAGTCTAAAGAATCTCCCCCTGAGTCTTCCACCTTTGAATAAAAATGAATCAATCATCACTGAACCGACTAGTTGCCAGGCTCCCTATGAAAATTCGCCCGACACACCGGAAGTATGCGAACACTGATGGGCTCTTCGGACGGCTGAGGATGATGAGAAAGACAGTGACTGCCCTGTTCCGCCACGAACGAATTGAATTGAACTTTCAGCGAGCAGAAGAGGCAAGGCCATATGCTGAACGGCTAATCTCAGAAGCAATAAGATACGGGGATACACATCGACCCACTATGAGATTGGCAGATTTTTGGATGGAAGACAAAACTCTAGTTCCAAAGCTATTCAAAGTTCTTGCTGTTCGCTACCAGGATTGGCCGACTGGACTGCCGTATACTCGTATGCTCCGTGCTCCAGCCGCTATTCAACAGCGTAAGGATCTTATCTTGAATTTTGTAGGTTTGATTTAGAACACTGCAGCAATACTTAATTTCTTGTTTTAGACGACCAAGGTTATCGATATGATCGAGCCGTGGTAGAGCTGAGGGGAAACCCGTATCCACCGCTTCCTGGTCCTGTAAATACGAGAGCAAATCCGAATCTAATCCATAATGTTCTACTGGAAGAGGCCAGAAAGGACTATTTTAATTCTCAGTCAAAACTTGCTCAGGAAGCAGAGCTACATGTTCATGCGTAAGTATCAAGTCCCCAATTCTTGCACTTGCCAATTATTTCCTAAATTTTAATCTTTCCTTGCAGAATTCCTGAAGTTGAGAATGCCCATGTTGACGCTGACACTACTACCGCCCCTGACCATCTGGATTCTGAGGAAATAAACGAGAAAAAGTAAAGTTCTAGCTTGTCAAGTGTGAGTTTTGAATAAATGAAGTAGTGTATAATTTAGCTGAGATCAATGTTTATTAATTTAATGATTATTTACTATTTCGGAGTCTCTGCAGAGGGGATTGGGAGGGTTCCAGGTGCTGTTCCGAATATTCCAGCTACGTAATATGGTGACAACTATGAAGGAGCAAATAAATATTTACTGTGATGCTCAGGCAGGCTGAGCTGGATTGGTACTTACTGTAGCGAATGCAGTTGTGTAAGGATTTGGATAAAAATGTCCTCCGAGTCCTTGTCGCTGGGCTAATTTGATCCGTGCTGTCATTTGCTTCTTCCATTTTGTCCTTCGATTTTGAAACCAGGTTTTGATTTGGACTTCGGTGAGGTTCAAGGATTTGGAGAGCTCCATGCGTTTACTCACGCTCAAATATTTGTCATTCTGAAATCATGCTAAAGTCTTTAAGCCGATCGAAAGGTGATGAATGGCGGTGTGCCTTAGTAAGTCAAACAGATTTCACTGTCTTACCAAGAAAGAGATTTTTAATTTTTTTTTATTTTTTGTTAAGTTTTTAGACTTGGAGTAAAAAGTGTTAATCCTGAGGATAGACCGCTTACCTTAAACTCAGACTCGAGTCGCTCTAGCTGTTTAGCGCTGTAAGCTTGTCTGGGCTTGCGGTCGAGCCCTGGCTTCCTAGCACGGCGTCCAGATGGTTTTGGAGCTGCTCAGAAAATATTGCTTATTTTTCACTTGAAAAATTTCATGGCATATGAGTTTCGTTGGTTTTACAAATGCTTGTATGAACTGAATTAGCACCTCATTCAAAAGTTTCTTAGCAGCTCAAATTAATTTTTGTCAAAGGATGAAATCTCCTAATTGTCCCTTCAATCCCAGATGGTGAGGTGTTAAATCATTTGTTGATGATGAACAGGGGAAAGCTTAATAATTTTTTGTATGGCCTCTTCCTTAAACGAGAGGTTCTTACGCCCTTATAATATTTTTTCTTTGAAGAAAATGAAACTAGTAATGTAAATACCCCATAAAAAACATTTTCATTGTTGGCTAGCTTAGTTAAGTAGGTGTGATGTCGTTAAATTTGAAATTGGGCATGATTTAATTACCACTTATTTCCGGGCAAACATTTTGAAATCTTAAATTCTCTGCAATAGTGTGTACTTTAGAAATTACCTTGGAGCCCTAGGATTGGCTTATGCTGGTGATGCCAAGGATTAGCCGTAAATCCACTTGGAGGAAATGTGAAAATGCTTGGTACGCAGAGCTGCTCAATTCCTAAATTATTTTTTACCACCAAAATAATTTTTTTGGAAATAACATAAAGTAACTTTGGCTAATATTCACGTACCAGAATTATTACTGAAAATATGGGATGAGGAAATTGCGGAATCTTGTGGATTTTCGGATGAGCCATAAATTGCAAGTGGCTTAATGAGAGGAAGCAAGGCTGATGATGAATTGGAGCGTTGTGATTGATAGGAATTTGGGTCCTCACTTTCACCATCCCCATTTTCACCCTCTGACTCAATTATATTCAGTTCATCATCTTCCCCGGACTCCTCACTGGATTCGGGATCACTCCTTAGTAGCCTAGTTTTCTCAGAATCTTTACTTAAAATAGAGTCAATTGAAAAATTTGATTGAACTGGAGATTTGTTTAGAAGGGGAATTGAACTTTCAAAACTGCCTAACTCGCTGATAATTTTCTTATTTTGTGATTTGAGAAGGAATCTACTCGTGCTTTCAGAAGACATTTTGACACTACTACTGAACAGTGTAGCTAAATTCTACTAAAAGCTTTATAGGAACTTTAAAAGATGTGAAGGTTTTTAGAGAGATGTGAAACAGGGAGCGTAAAAAGG
>JABASM010002205.1:0-11721 GCA_019776545.1 Brachystomella parvula | reverse complement strand
GGGGGGGGGGGGGGGGGGGGGGGTAAATAGGGACAGTGCTAGATTTCATTGTTAAACTAATTATTTTTTACAGTTACTTGCATAGCTGTAACCGTGTGTGTAACAAGGGTACAACTATGCAAGTAACTATTTTGAATAATTAGTTTAACGATGAAATCTAGCACTGTCCCTATTTACCACCCCTGTCCCGATTTATATGATCTTACGGTACGTATAATAGATTGCTAGCGGCATGAGTTTCCCCAATACCCTACTTTTATTACCCTCAAGGTTGTTGAGAGTCATGGAATCGTCGGCGCAGTCCGGCCGTCCGCTATCACCATATACGGCCATTGGGCAAAAACCAGATAGTTTTCCAAATGCATAAAGCGCGTATTAGTGAAACTCACACTTGTGGGGGCAACGTTTTTTTAAAAGTGGCAACTGCTTAAGTTGTTCGAAAAACAATTTCTTAACCTCATATGATGAACTCTTACAAAACGTAAAAGTCCAATGAAAATTTCCTTATCCTATGCCACCCTTTGTTGGGAAGTTTCTGTAGCTGCAACTATTATTAAGTGCCAGACTTGTAACTTGAGAAGCATACATCTGTTGGTGGTGATATCGCTTCTGCGTTTCCGCTCCTTACGCCGCTCCGATCGCATCTCATAGTCTCTTTGTGTTTGAGGAAGCGCGATTCATTGGTATGGACGGTGAGACGATTCTTTGATATCTGCTCAGGTGAAACTTCTCGAATTTCAATCTTTTCCTTTTGCCTTCGGAAGATGTTCCCTACATTTCTGCTTTCCCTTCGGACTTTCACTTTGTGTTTTTTGGTTGATTTGTGTAAGGAAAAGAATGGGAGATGAAAAGTGGAGTTAGGGATGGGTAAGAACAAGAGTAGCAATGGAATGACAGGAGGAGGGGGTGGGAAGGTGGTTGGAATGAAATCAATGTGAGCATGTGGAAGGAGAAATCAAAGTAATTATGGTGATTGAACTCTTTTCTTTTACTTTTCCTTTCTTAAATCGATCCTCTATTCTCAATGTTCCTTCACCCTTCTCTTATCTCGGAAACAATTCGGTCGAATGAGGGGGAGTGGAGCCACAGAAACGAAATTATTGCATGTCGTCATGAGTTAAGTTTATTTTTAGAAGAAAAAAAATGAGGTTTGCTTTCTCCGCTTTAGCAATTTTCTCATCAAGAAGCAATTTATCCATCCCGGAATCCATGAAGGCAAGAAAGTTTCAGGGTCGATTCTATAAGACAGATACAAATCCAGCAAGATGACAGTTAAATCCTGCTACATTTTGCAGAAATGCGATTTTCTGGTAGTGCGCTGTGGCGGCGGCATCATATTCTAACCTCTTTCTGCGCGAGATAGGGTAATGTAGGGAAGTTTTTGCAAATCGAATACTGAAACTCGAATGCCCTCGAATGATTCGAAGCTCTAATTCGAATTCAAGTAGGAAATCGCAGACTCGAATGATTCGAAATGCTCATTCGAATTTCAAGGCAGGGATTTGAATGATTCAAAATTCGTATTCGATTTGCAAACTGTGATTCGAATGATTCGAAATGCTCATTCGAATTTCAAGGCAGGGATTTGAATGATTCGAAATTCGTATTGGATTTCCCACTGTGATTCGAATGATTCGAAATACTCATTCGAATTTCAAGGCAGGGATTTGAATGATTCGAAATTCGTATTCGATTTTTCAACGCCGTTCGAATGATTTGAAACTCGTATTCTAATTTTAAGGCCATGGTTCAAATCACTCGTAGATGCGACTCGAGTCTTATACGAAACGTGAAACACTGAACAAGCCTGTTTCTGTTTCAGTTCTGGAGACAAGGTAAAATTCTCTAAAAATCTTGAAGCATACTGTAGCAAAGTCGCTCGCTTGATGAAGGAGGGTACCAAAGTGAAGTATAGAGAGAGATCACTATTCAAAGATGTAGAAAACGCTGTCCATATACCCCTAATTTTTATTAGATCAAAATCCGCATTTTCTTTTCCCTTCAACCAGCGCCAAAGTCAAGAGAGAAAATAGTGTCCTTGGTTTCAGACCTAACAAAAACGCCGATTTTCTAATTTCCCTTACTTTTTTTTTGGCTACTCATCAGTATTACCTTTTTGAGGAGACTTCGGGTATTGATCTTGCTATGAAATGGTTGACAAAATGACAAAAGAATTTTGTCCAGAGGACGGGTTACCGCCACTTAATAAGATGAAAACTGTCGTCTCCTGTCCTACGTCACTTTTTTTTCTACATTTCAAATGCCATACGTCAAGAGGGATTCATCCCTCACTGCCGACAAGCCTACGAATAGATTGAATTAAGCGGGTTTCGTCCACCCACTTCTTTCCATGACCACTCGCCATAAAAAGTCTGATGCAAAATCTTACCGTTTAGTGGGTTGAGGGACAGGTGGGACAAGAAGGAGACAGAAACACGTAAATTGTGCTGACAAGTGTATTCCTTAACGGAATTAAGCTTTTTCAGCGTCTTACCACAGGGGAGGCAATCCTGTAATGCATCAATGCATGTATTTTGACTTTTCCTAGAAACAAATTTTCTCCTTGGCGCATTCTGTTTTTACAGTTTATTAAAAAGCAGAATACGCTTAGCTTCTAGAGTAACTTTACAGATTGAAAGAGCTACTGCTCTTGAGAATTGTTTTTTTTTTTTGAAAATCCNGAAACAAATTTTCTCCTTGGCGCATTCTGTTTTTACAGTTTATTAAAAAGCAGAATACGCTTAGCTTCTAGAGTAACTTTACAGATTGAAAGAGCTACTGCTCTTGAGAATTGTTTTTTTTTTTTGAAAATCCGGAGAGGAAAGCCAAATTGCAAGGTTGCAAAGTTATTCGGTACCTATCGAGTTTAACTGAATTCCATTTCAGGATCTTATTTTGACTGGTGGTTTCCCTATTCCTTTTCTGAACCATTCGCCTGAAAGAGTACGTTGGAAGTCAGAGTGGGGCTAGGAAGGAATTCTTTAAAAACAATTTAGTTTTAATATTTTTTCTTAATTCTGTAAGTTATTTCCGCAACTACTTGATGGATTGTTAAATCCAAAGTTTCCTCAAAGCCTTTTGATTAGTGAAAGAAAGAATAATAGCATAACGAGAAAATTGGTAGGAAGTTAATCATGGATTAGCTTCTCTTTTCTGAATGTCAGAAACTGGCATTTTCACATCCTTCAATCAACCTCTCTTTTGGTTGTATCAGTTGTGGGTTATTCCACCCATCACTATTGGATTCTGACGCGTCCCAATTTCCAGCCTAGTTCCAAATAACGATTTGCTAGAGCCAAGGCCCAAAGTGTTTCCTAATTTTTTTCTACGAAAAATGAAATCCCATAAGGCAGAATCCTCGCCATATTCTCCTAGTTAAAACCGCTAAAGCTAAAACCAAGCGCTGACCTATTTAAAACTTGGAATATATTGTGAAGTTCTTCCGATCGCAAGGATACACATGAGCGAGGGAACGAATGCTTTCAAACAAGAATTAAAAACAAAAAAGCGATCTCCAAAGTAAAAAGAATTTATCTTCTTTCTACAGGAGTGGGACTTGGATTTTAGACGATTTTAAAAATTCGATAACTTCTTGGCGCGCTCGCGAAGGAATATGAAATTTGGCAGGCTTACTCAGCATGCTGTCCTGGTGATGTACAATTTTTTACTTCAACAGTTTTTGCTAATATCTCAGCGAGAACGACGCTGAAACTCAAAATTACTTTTGAGCTTTTTTCCGGATACTTTTTCTAACAGAACTGTCCCGGAAAATAGCTTAGCTTCAAAATTATGTTTTTCGAGTACCAGGTCAGCGTTGTGAGGTGCTACTACTTCACTGTACGAAGTTTAACTAATTTTTTGCAAGTTTACATGAGCTTAATCAGCTCCAAACACAAGGAAGATTTTTTTAAAAAGTTACTTCCTTCTGCCTCGGTAACAAAGCGATGGCTGTTTCAGGCCACCAATTGCTTTAAAATTATTTCGATTAGCCTAGCTATTAAGTGAGCTCTTCCCAGTCACTTTAATACTGAAACCTAAGAAATTTGTCACATCCGCTTGGTTTGGTCGGAAGAAAAAGTCCGAATGCAAACTTTCTCTTAACTTTCCCAGCTTCGGTGACCAACCTACTGCTGGATTTCATCCAAAATTCATCAAACTAGCAATTCAGAGCAATGTCAGGAACGTTCACATAAAGTTTCAGGCAAAAATATTGACGCGCGCGGAAACTAGCCCTATTTTGACTTTAAACGTTCATGAAAAAAAAAAGGTGGAAAAATGCTGAAAAGCAATTTTGAGTTCCAGCGTCGTTACGCTGATATTTCAGCGAAAACTTTTGAGGTAAAAAGCCACACCCTACCAGGACAGCATACTGAGTAAGCCTGCCAAATTTCAGATTTTTTCGCGAGCGCGCCTTTGAGTTATCGAATTTTCAAAATCGTCTAAAATCCAAGTCCCACCCCTGTATATCCTCTCAACTCACAGCCAGTCTTATTGCGGAAGAGAATATAGTTTTCCCAGAAATATTCTTAGAACCAGCGTCCATTCAATCTTTGGAATTTCCCATCGACAGGGAGAAGTTGAAAAAAGTAAATTCTTTGGAATTCCGTCTCGGTTCTTATGGTTTATTCACTCAAGAAAACACGGGAAATCAATTGAAATCAGTCCTAATTTCTTAAATCTTTCGCAAAATTTTTTTGGTTTTTTTTTTTTCTGGAAAACAGAGCAGTTAAGTTTCAAAAACTCGGAAATGAAAATGAAATCCTCTCTATACAAATTCGGCTACTGCGAGCAATAAACACAAATATAGTGCTTACAGATCAAGATAATTCGTTCCTTCCCATGTGAAGGACGTTGTAATAGAAATAAACCGTACAAACGAATGTACGAAATAGCGCGAGTGTACCTAGTATACCGAGTACATGAGTACATGAGGTATATGAGCACATATGCACCATAAGCACATACGCACAATAAGCCCATATGCACACATACGCCATAGGCCCATAAGCACATTATGCACCATAAGCACATATGCACCAAAAGCCCATAAGCACATATGCACCATAAGCACATACGCACCATAAGCACATAAACACATATGGGCCAAAAATCGAAATTTTTCAAAACTTCACCGATCGCTGTGAAACTTAATAGCAATCAACTAGGGACCCTAAAGGACTCTCATACCAAAAATCATGTCAATCCAATCATCCATTGCTGAGATTTTTGATCCGGCCGGACGCACTGACAGTACTAACACCAGCATTTGCATAAATAGCTCGCGCTATTAATAAAGGTAATTTTAGCTTTGTACGACCTAATGTGTTGTATGCTACTAAAAATTTTCCGATGAAAATTTCGTGCGTAATAAAATATTCGGAATTTCAGCAAATTGTATAGTGACTGTGAAAATTTGCTTCTGTTTTTGCAGCGATTTTAGTAAAGATTTAGTTTTTTCTTCACCTGGATTTCTCGAGGATCGGAAATACAAGTGATATCATAATTATTGTTTGCAGAGATTCCCTTTGCAGGAGGCCCCAAACTCAGGAAAAAAACCGCAACACTGGTCCAAAAAGTGTTCGAGTTCTTTTGAAAAACCGGAAATCTGTTTATTTGCATAGAAATTCGTTTAATGACACTCTGGGTAGGCTCACACTATTTTTCAAAGCATGATTTCCCGAATTTTTTTTAAAATAACTTTCGAATTTTTTGAACTTTTTTTTTATTTGACGCTTTGCATTAGTGTTTCTGTTTATCCCTTTTGATTTCCTACTTCCAACTCCATACTTGCCGATTTCCATTTCGTCGATTTTTGTTTAGCCTAAACTGTGTAAATGTTGGGAGCTGATGAAGGGGGCTCGTTGCCTAGCTTGTTAATTTCAGAATTTCAATAACGGCCCGTTTACCTTTCGACAGTATGAAATTCGTCGGAGAAATACGAGGACGGAGGCCGAGTCGGCTCGCTTGTGATCTGGCCTCCAACGACGGACAACAATGGGGATATTTCAGTACAAATAGTTAAAAGAAGGTGTTGACCATTGATGGAATGCCTTTCTCTTAAACTCATTCAGTTAATTTTTAACTCTTGTTATATTTTTCCACCATCAGTGCATATGACCATCACTCATGTAACCCCTGGAAGCGTTAACACCTTTAGAAGTTTTTTTTCTTTCGGCGGGTGTTGTATTCGAACAAGTACGGTATTTTTTGATTTCGGAGGGAAGGAAATCATGCGTATAAAACTTCTTTCGCCTTTTTCTCGAAATGAAGAAAATGCACCGAACACTTATTTTCTTCTGCTCATGTCAAGTCACATGCACTGCAAATTGCACTGAACGTAAAGGGCAGACCCCGCTAAAAACCTGGTCCCTCTTCCACGCCTATTTGTAAAGAATTAGAGGGTTATGACAAAAACTGAAGAAAAAAAGAGCCATGTCGTCATGAAACTTCCGAATTTTAGAAAAATTCTTTCCGTCCCTGGTACACTACTGGTACACCGAATTTCATGTCAGTCGGTGACATGAGTGGGAGCGGTGGAAGTGGGGAGCGAGGCAATCATAGGAAGAAGTTTCAGTAATCTTCAGCTCTTTAGACAAATTGTGTCGGTGTTCTTGAACCCTTACATTCAGCATGGCTCTTATCGTAGCATGATAAGACTAGTGGTAGGGTACGGGTTTAACAGTGTTGTAAGTTAGCTGGCTCGATTCCTCAAAATTATACATGTAATCATATATAGGGTCGAGGACTCCAAGTGTGATCACGGGGCAATTGTGATCATTGCGCTTTACTGCGTCCCAGCACTTTTCACCAGTAAGTGCTATATTCAAAACTGAGTTATGTTGCAAATTTTCGTTGAAAGTTGCATGTTGCCCATTTGCTAATGTTATTGTGCCGTCATCCTTTAGCTGGAGCGATGGGCTACTCGAAATTGGTAATTAGGCGCCGAAAACTTTTACCGTCTCCTTAATACGACTAATTAAACAGCTGGCCCAACTCCAAACTCGAACTTTAAATTCGTCCTTTTAATGTTGAAATTCGTATCAAAAAGTGAAAGCCGGAGACTGGAATTTTTAAATCAAACTCATTAGAATTTTTATCTTCTGTACTACAACATTACATCTTTACCCTATCAAAAATTAATGTTAATTAATAGTTTAGCAGCACGATCACACTTAACCTCATCTTTTTTCCATGAAATTCGTATAAAAAAGTGAAAGCCGGAGACTGGAATTTTTAAATCAAACTCATTAGAATTTTAATCTTCTGTACTACAACATTACATCTTTACCCTATCAAAAATTAATGTTAATTAATAGTTTAGCAGCACGATCACACTTAACCTCATCTTTTTTCCAAATGAGGGAAAGTGTGATCAACTGGTTATAGGAAGCTGTGATCAGAAAGCTATGTCTGAGAGCCGAAATTTATCTTTAAATGAGTGCTGTGTTCGGTCGCACATGATTCGAAAAAACGTTCGGAATAATTCGAGAGGTCAAGTGGAACATCGATCTAAGAAAACATAGTTAAAGTGGCAGAGGTAGTGCAAAATAGGTTGAAATTCATAATTGTTTCCCTCTAATTCAGGGTCTCTTACTCAACACTAATACTTAAAGACCGTGGACGGAAAACAAGAATTTCAGCGCTGAGAATTATTGATGCAGGAAGTGGAAAGTATAATATGGAGAACTTGAACTTTAAAAAGAAGAGCCTGCCTGCTAAAGTCGAATAAAGTTTTTCTTATCCATAAAATTTTCTTCATCAAGTTTCCGAAGTTCTGAGCGAGCCAGCGCTGGAAAACAACCTTGACAAGCGTGGGGCGTGATTCGCCGTGATCCAACGAACACTAATTTCGTGGCGCATTGCGTAAAATCAGCCAAACGCGTGTTGGGAGGAAGCGCAAGTAACGCCACAAAATTTGTATGCTCATAATGTTATCCAAGCTAAAATGAAGCTCAAAATGTAATTTCTTCTTAACATTTCATGCTGAAAATTCAAAATAAGGGTTTTTGCCATTATGTCGACAAGTTTCAGCTTCTGTTCACTCAATAGCTATTTTTTACGACATTTTTTGCTGAGTGATCACACTTTCCCGCTGAGTGATCACACTTACCCCTTTTCGGAGGGAAAGTGTGATCATTTTCAAAAACTTTAAAAATTCCTGAACACGTGTTCGAAATTTTTATCGCAAAACTGAAGAACTGATCATGTTTGGAACAAGTTGTTCTAAATTATTGCGCATGCGCTGTTGCCAAAAGTTCTGTTTTTCTAATTTAAAACGCAGTTTGAAATCAAAAAGCAAAATACTTGATCACACTTTGAGGCCTATGTCGTTTCTGGGGGAAATGTAAAAGCTCATACCCTTTGTGCAGCCTAAGTCAAGCAAGCCTTTTAATTATTTTGTTTGCTTATTTCACTTTTTAAAATAAGGATTGTAAATTATTTTCATAGGGTGTACAAACTTTTTGCAAGGAAGACGCAGGTCTAATTTTTAGACAGAGCAGGTATTTTCAGTTTTGAGAACTTGATCAGTCTGCAGTAGCCCACAAGAAGCTGAATCTAGGTCGCTGATTCTTTTTGGATCCGGATTATAGCTTGCTTTTATTTTGAAAGTTATTGACAAAGTTGAGGACAAAGGATTACACGAAATTTTTTAACACCTTGACCCACCTAATAAAATCCACGGAATTTATGTTTTACAATTTCTCTTAATTCTACGAGGTTCGTTTTATAATAACATTTCCAGAGGGTTCCACTATCGAAGTTAAGTAAGTGCTTCTGTCGGTGGCACTATTTCATCAAAATAATTATTTTGGTTGAGCCAGGCCAGGCCCTTCTCAAGACCGCTTCCGATTTCCTTCTCTATACTTAAGCACAACTACAGTACGTTCGAGATTAAATGTCACTTTTCAAATCTTTAGCGCGTTAAAACTTCGTGTATTTGCACGAACTTTTAACGCGCTAAAGATTTGAAAAGTGACATTTCATCTTGAACGTACTGTATTGCCTAGCACCCAAAGACTACAAGTTATTATGAACTAGGAATTCTAGCTTGGTCCTCGGAAGGAGAACGAAGTGGAATGGTGAAGTATATGGGAAACGATTTCCTGAATCGGTGACTGCATTCCCTTTTAGTCATTTTCTTCATTTTGGATTCATTAAGTTTAAAAAGTTGCTAACAATGTAGTGAGGTTTATTATAATGCCTTGGGATTAAGAGCTCTGCTGAGTCGAGCTTCTTCTGCCCCTCCATTCGGATTCAAGGTTGAAAGTGGGGAAGCTAAATTCTGACATTGACATACGGGGACGACGTTGCCTTGAAACACATCCAGATATTCTACATCCTCTTTTTTTCTTCTTCAGAGAAAGTAGAGAAAAATATGCTCAGACTCAGAACTCTTTTTTGAGAGTCAGATCACAAAACCGTATCCAGCATCTCCAAGGATTGGAGAATCCGCTCATCCCTTGAACACCATCCCACCAGCTCGTCGATTGTCACAACTCCATCTTGGTTGAGGTCGATTTGCTGGAATTAGAGATCAGAACACCATTATATTCAACAATTAGAATTTTAGCTTCCTGACTTTCATTCGCGATGGAACACTCGGCGAAACTCGGAAACAGGGAGATCCTTACGTCCGAGAAGTAGAGAGACAAACTTCAGGCGGAGGTTGCGTGTGAAGCCTTAGAGATAATTTAACCTTTGAACAGCCTAAAATATTCAGCTTTTTATCTAGATGTCAAAATTAATTTCAATCACTCTTGAGCTCTTATTTCTAAAAAATTGGCAGCCAAAAAACGAAAACGAAAATTCTGGATTTATATTTACCCTCAAAGTCGAAAACTTTAAACGAAGGGTAGGAGTAGACCCTTGGAGATAATTCAACTTTCGAATAGCTCAAGATGTTCATCTATTCAACTAGATGCTGAAAATGGGCTCGATCACCCTTCAGCGAGCAATTTTAAAAGTACGGCATCCGGATAGAGAAATTAAATTTTAGGCTTTTCGTGCAGACTGGTTCAAAGCATGGGGTGCAAAGTTGGGTCGAGAGGTACGAATCAACGCTTCGAGATATTTGAAAAAGTAAATAGCGCATGAAATCTGCCTTTTCGAGCATTTTTTGAAAATGGGCTCAATGACCCTTCAACTTTTACTTTTGAGACCGTGGCAGTCAAAAATTTAAAATTCGGGCTTTGAAAACTGACAAAAACTTTTTTTGCCAAATTTTAAAAATTAAAGTTTAATAAGTTAAATGAGTTTAATTATACTTGGAATCCATTATCCGCAGCTACACGAAAAGCTGAATATTTTAGGCTGTTCAAACGTTAAATTATCTTAAAGGGGCACATGTACTGTACACTTCACCTAAAAGTTGTCTCTCTACCTTAAGTTACGAAAAAAGAAATGAAAAACCGGACAAATAGGGCTTATTAATTACGGTTGCGGGATACTGTTCGTTCATTTCGTGACGGAGAATCGTGTTCGCAGCAATTTACAGCCTTTCTTTGCAAGAAAAAAAACCGTACTATATACAGGGTCCTTATAGTTAAGTGGCCATGGAGAAAGTTTTCTTATGGAAGTTATGGTGAAAGCTATACACCCTTAACTATAAGGAACCTGTACAACTTACGGTTACGACTTGCACTTCATTTGTGCATCAATGCTTTTTCATCAAGCTTTGCTGCATTGCGAACTTATTAATTTGAATTCTTAACCTAAGCTTTTTTTAGTTCTTAGTCAAGCACATTTGTGGGGTCAAAAAAGATTTAGGAACAAGTGAATGGGAAGTTTAATCTTGTTTTTCGACGGCAGGTCACATTTTAAATCACGCTATCCATGGACTTGGCTGCCGTTTCGAAACTCTTCGAAATATCCTGAAGTTTTGCGGGTTAAGAGCTATATGTTAAGGCACGAATGAACAATAAAAACAAGTTCTCATGCTTAAAAACTTTTCATGACTGAATATCAGAAATCAGATAATGAGCCCACTGAACATCGCCTAAACTAAAATATGAGTGCTTTAGGGCATAATTAGATTAATAATTACTCAGCTTTTAAATACTGTTGTGGGGGTTTTTGTCTCGGAATATTAATGATCAAGGAAGGTTCATAATTTTCTGCAATAAATTAAAAAGTTGTAATTCGTGGTCGGAACGTGATGCAGTTCAGCTTTAACAATTATTAGCTTATCGTTAGCTTGAAATTCTTTTCCGGAAATATCTAGAATTTTCTTGGGACAAAATCTTGTCGGTTCATCAATGCTTGATAACGTACATCCTCATCCAATTTAAGTTCCGCACATGTATCCGGGCAACTTTTTTAAAAGGGTAGTTTAAGTTCGTTGCAAGAAGTTTTTAAAAGAAAATTACTTCACTAAAATAACTACCAAGGCATAAGCTACTTTGTAATCAATTCGAAATTTGACTCATGTAAATATCAGTATTAAATCGCTAAAGAAAATTGCCCAGAAATATGTGAGAAACTTAACTTGGAGGACCCTGTATAATCTTTGCTGTGGCTTAATTTTTAATTTTCTACCGAAGAGCATTTCTCCAGGGCAGGTGTGACATGAGAGATTATATCCTCTGGGACTATTCGTCGTTAAATTAGCAGCAGAACCTTCTAGGACAGCCAAGGATCAGATTAAAGAAAACTTTGGGTCAGGGCGGCCGTGAACATGCTGCAAGTATAGAGAAGTATAATAGAAAATGCCATCATCCCAAT
>JABASM010002204.1:0-11723 GCA_019776545.1 Brachystomella parvula | reverse complement strand
CTAAAAACCCTGCGTTCGTATGAATGATGTCTACAAACGACCCATCAGAAACGTCTAATCGTTTTTCATGTTCCGTTGCGTAGAAAAGTGGTCCTGCCGGATCGAGTCCTGTGATTCGTCCAATTTTGTCCTTCCCTTCCGTTCGTAGAGAAATTCGCTGTCCTGTGACGCCGGCTATTTGAGCTCCAAGACTAAATCCAATAAGATGCACGTCTGCGTAGTTCTTTAAAACTTGGGCTTTTTTTAAGAAGACTAAAAATTCTCCAAGTCGGTTTCCAACTAGGTAAACGCTTTTCACAGCTTCATCGTAGCGAATTTTATTGCGGTCCGTTGTCATACCGGAGGACAGCGTACCCCAATCCACTACGAGAACGTTGAATTTTTCAGATTCAGTGTTTTTCATTGATCGGAGGTAAGCTAGAGGGAAATTAAGTAAAATCTGTTGAAATGCAAAAAAAATGGATTCCTCTTTTCTAATTTTCATTTCCTCTTTTGGAATTGTACCATTTTTTACATTTGTGGGGAATTCCGCTGATTTATCCTGTTGGAATCCATGTATAAGGATATTCATTGTTTTGTTGGCTAAATATCCTCCAGTTTTGAGCGATTCTTTGTTCTGAAATTCAATTTCTTCGTATTTCTCCGGATTCCTGGTAGAAAAATATTAAGCGCATCTGAGAATTAGTTTATGAGGAGAGCGACAATCGTTTTTTAAAAACGAAAAAAAAAACTCACATTGGGTCAGTGTAAAGTAGAAACTGGACGTTATTCCTAACGATGTGAACTGTTCCATTGTCTTTAGCAGTGGTGGCGGTGGCGGTGGGGGTGGAACTGATGACATTTTCAACCACCACGGCTAGAGCAGTATTTTTATTTTTTATTTTATCGTCTCTGCTGCTAGTGTTGTTGACACCTCCGCAGGCAACTTGAGTCACAACAATGAATACAACGATTATGTTTCCTGCCAAAAAATTTCGCTGACGACCCGTTGACATTTCAAGAAGCACTTGAATCTTTCGGTATAGGTCTAGACTAAACACATAGGCTAGAAGTAATTATATAGTGGAATAACTTTTCTCCATCGATTCAACAATCGTGAATCAAAAAACAATGTGCACTAATTTTATTGGCATGGAGAAATTGGCTATTGTTATTAAGTCCTAGGGGTGTTTGCTTCCATGCGTCGGTTATTCCCATGACGAAAATTCCTGCGAATCCTCATAAATCATGACATAAGTCCTTCACGTTCAAACATTTCAAAGAGTGTGTATTCAAAAACGTGGAGATAATATTTTCCGATCCTGAGCCAGAAAAAAGGAAAAAAAAGTGAATTAGAAAAAAAATGATGGAAGTAAGGGACACTGCGATTGCAAATCGCATGTCCTGTAAATTCTGAACATACGTTTTCAGAAGGTATTCTCCCATGTAAGCCCCTCCAGCGCATTTACATGCCTCCTGATCAAATGTACTCCAGCTATTACAACGGCATCCCCGAAATATTTCTCCACCAATGGAGCGCGTGAAGTAGTCTGGAGCTTTGAGATGATTACATGCGGCTGTAAGGAATCGGAAATCAAAAAAATGAGCTAGGTCCATCCCCCCATAAAAATCTTGGGAAGTGGCTTACACAGGGTATTTGGTAGCTTGCTAGCCTCATCGCAAATTGGCTGATGCAGCCCCCCGTTCGGGTAAAAATCAGCATGTCCAACTGGGCCAGGTACTCCAAGCTCACCACTTCGAAAACTCAGCCCGCCGTTCGTATGGATCACATCCACAAACTCAGCGTCGGCAGCATTCAAGCGGAGTTCTAGGCGGGCGGAGTAGAAGCCTGGGCCTGCTGGGTCTAAGCCTATCGAAATCGAGAGAAACAAAGAATTAGAATTTCTTGAATTTTTGGTGGATTTTTTAGGGGGTTTTTACTTGCCGGTGATTCTTCCAAGCTGGGCATAGCTTCCTGCTCGTTCCTTCAGCTGGTAGGAAGCAGCGGCTGCTACTTGAGCCCCGAGACAGAATCCTACGATGTGAACAGCCCCATAGTTTTTAATGAGACCTCTATTCTTGAGAACCAGGAGAAATTCAGCCAGGGCTCGGCCCACCTTCTGAGCGTACATGGCGGATTCAAAGTATTTTTGAGACGCCAGGAGGCCCCAATCCAGCAGCACAATATTTGCAGTACTGTTGAACTTTAAGTAAGCTAAAATTAAAGAAAATCGGGAGATTCAATTTTTTTTTATTTTTTTTAAATTCAGTAGGATGCCAAATGCTCACTCACCGTCTTTTAATTGAACCGGCATGTTGAGGGTCTGAGAATCTTGCATGTAACCGTGAATTAATATTTTTAACGGTTCCTTGGAATTCCACGAGCTCTCCGTCAAGGTTTTAATTTTCCACGGATCCAGAATTTCACCATTTTCTGAGCTGATTTTAAAAAAATTAGCATGAGTTTTAAAATCTGAGGCATAAACTCACGTTTTCTGGTTATGAAGAATGTATTTGATTGATTTGAGGACAGGGATTCCCATACGGAGCAGGAAATTATCAAATGTTGTCGGCCATTTCTTGTATTTACCACGGTAAAAATGGAGGCTGGAGATTGGAACGTATTCCTCAAGATTTGAGTTTGCGTGGGAGTAGATTGTAACCGTGGAAAATACTGATGGGAGGAGGAAAGCAGATGCTGAATTTTCCAGTTTTACATCTTGGGCTTCTTTAATTTCCCAAAATTCAAAAAAAGAAAAATTTAACCCACTTACTTTCTTGGCTGATAAAAATTCAACAATCCTTAAACAGGAAAAACTAAAAGCTTCCCAAATCTTTGAGCGCTTGCGGTGCAAGCTGCCCTTGATGAGCCGTCTTACAGCTTAGCCAAAGTGCAGAAAATATAAAAGCTGCCTTAAGGGTTTCAGAAAAAATAAATCCTGCACCCATATTCCCAAACTACCTGTATTATTAGCAAACAAAAAAAAATTAATTATTACAAAAAAAAAGCAGTAAAAAACTAATTTTGACCCACAAGTTTTTCAAACTAACCCTATTTTTTAGCAAAAAAAAAGAAGCAAAAAAACCCCAAACGTGTGACGCAGAATTAAAAGATGGCCTCAAAAAAACCCGTACCAGTCAGTGAAACAATTTACCTAGGCAGAAAAAGATGGAAATAAAGCTGAGCACTGATGCGGATACACCGGAATTTTTCATGACGGTATTTAATTTCAGGAGCTGATTCTACTAATGAAAATTTGAACCAGTAGAAAATAGAGTTTAAAAATCATCTAATGCATTTTGCCTTCTTTTCTTTACCCCCTGGACCTCCACCGCTCTGGAACCCTGCCCGTTTTTGACCCAATAAAAATTGTTTAATGTCTTTACATATCAAAAAGGACAGTGCAATTAAAAGATTCTATTTTCCATTGAATTTTTTTTCTTCTGAAACTCAGACAATGAATTTTTGATTGGCAATGAATTTTTGCAGCTCCGTCGCTTGCGACTTTGAAAGAAAAACCAGACGAACAGACTCCAGGTAAGGAAACCCCATATTTTTTACAATTAAATCTTAGTGATGATTCTGGTTTTTCTGGTTACTCCGTCAGCACGCGTCAGAAACCATAATCCCTTATCCGTATCCCTAGCCATCATATTGAGGATGGTAATCACTGCCTTATTTTTTTTAGTCTTAATCGTCATCTCTACAGTTCAGAATTAGGAACTGAGGGAACAGGTTAGGAAATTACATTAAAGGAATGAAGAGTTGGACTTTCATCACCCGCTCTCGAGTAATTTAACTAATTAGACGTACTTCGTGTATAAACAAAGCAGATCCCGCACGCAGCCCTGGGAATTTTTCCTGGAGTGAGGGGCGTTTACCTCGAGTTCTCATTAGAATTTTTCAGTCCCCATTTCGCCAAGCTAAAGCCTACACAGGAACGGTTGCGGTGTGTCAAGCGCTGGTAACTGTTGAGACATGGTAAAGCAAATTGAGTCTGGGTCAGCAGGACTCCAAAATATTTTTTCACCGCGTTTTGGATCTTTCCTAATTGGATTTGTGGATATTGTAAGCAATCCGGTCCTTCCATTTTTGAACGCAATTGAAAATCAAAATTTTTTCGGAACACGATTTGATGAAATTTTTTTTTCCTAGGTTCTAGGCCTGATAGGCTTGTCACTCCTGGTACTTGATGCACAAGACCGTCACGCCGTTCTGGGGTATTTTACACCGGGGGCTGAGGTTTCGTCGTCTACGCTTCTGGACGAAGTTGGAGAGTCCTATCAGTTTCTTCTAGGTATAGTCCAAGTCTAGGAATTTTCAGCTTTAGTATTTTGATTTATGAAATAAACCCCTTTTCCTTTTATTTTTTTAATTTTTTTCTTGTGTTTTTTTTTTGTTTCAGAATTTCTACTTCCATCTTTATTCTTATTCATTCTTGGAACTGTTTTGATTTTGGGAGCAATAACGGTGAGGAATTATTTTTATTTCAAAATGACTATCGAATTTTCATTTTCTTTGTTTTGAATAGAGAAACCGGTGTTTGGCGTTATCCTCTTTTATCCTCAGCACGCTGTTCATCGCTGGTTGCGTAGCACTGTTATTTTCCCTGGTCATTAGTCAAAAAGTTGGGATCCTTGGATTGATTCCTCTGGCCGGAATTACGCTGTCACAAATTTATTTCTACGTAATTGTTGGATCGTTTTGGATGGATTCAGAAGGAAGACGGAACCCAGATGACAAAGAAATGCTAGTGATTTCTTCCTCAGATTTATAGCTTTTTCTCTTACTCTTCCACTAAAAATTTTCATTTTTCAAATTTTGAAAAAAGAAATTAGTCTGATGTATGCATGAGCTTCCTGCTGTTTTCATCCTCATTTTTAATTTTTCTTGAATAAAAAAGAAAAGTAATCACAAGGTCAAGTATACTACTTCTGCAGTGTAAATTGACCTTATTTAGAGTGGGCATGAGATTCACTTTTGTTTAGCATCAGAATCTTGAAGTTCCTTTCACTTTCAAATGCGTATTCCCTATAAGCTAAAATCAATAGGAAAATTGTGTCAAGTCCAAATTGAATAATGCAAGAGGTCTTTACCGTTCTGCCGTATTTAATTAGCAGGGTTATGATGATGATGATTTTCCTAGGTAGAAATGGAAAAGGGTGTGACCGTGAAAAATTACGTAAGTGCCATCAATGAACGCAATTTTAAATAATGGCCGGTGATTATTTCCGGTTAGACTGAACCCGAACTAAAAAAAAAATTTATTTCATTTTATCCTTCCGGATTTTGTAGGCCTAAAAATTCGTCCACGCAAACGCATGGCCAACTTTACTTTCCAGCGTTTTTAAAATAAAATCAGTTTTCCATAAGACCAAAATTAAAAAAATCTAAGCGATGCCCCAAATGATTTTCCGAAACATCAATTTAACAGTAGAGAAATGCATTTTTTGGGTGGGGGGACATGTATCCTTTTACTTTTCTGGAGAACTTTTTTACTTTTCACGTCTTCCAAAATGTATTTAATGCTTAGTTTACCCTCTGAATGCCGAAGAATGAGCTCATGGGGAATGGAGGTGGAAGTGAAGAGCGATAAAAATTAATTATTCGTTAGCACAAATTAGACCCCAGCGTCATCACCTCCAATTCCTGGAGGAGTAAAATTTTACTCAGCCAGGCCCAGGTGAGGTGGTATGATGGTGAGCAGCATTTTGCGAAATGGCTTTTCAGTTCCTCTTTCACGTCCCACGGCATCGGCCTAACAATTGGGACGCTGAGCTGACTAAGACCTTTAGTTAAATTCTTCAGTTCAGTCGCCAAGAATTCTCTGACTCATCCTTGACTAACTACGAGAGTGTCATTAATTAGTTATTCCTTCCCTCCCCCACTCTAAATTACTTTACAGCTCACCTTCATTACTTCAAAAGCTTAACATTGATTCACTTGCTCTCACACGTTCCTCTGTCATCATCTTCATTCTGGAATTTTTTCCTCTCGGATTTTCATCAGTTTTTCTCTTGGACCCATCTGGAGATTTTTAATTGCTGGAGATTTGGAATTTTATTGTGGGCCAGATTTGTAGTGAAAATTGTTTAAAAAATTCTTCTAAAATGTTTTCGGCGTGCCCGTGCCTCCGTATACGGACAGCTGCACTGGTAGTGGGAGTGATTGACGTAGTAATTGGACCAATTGGATTCCTCGTGACGAGTCGGTTGACAATGAACCCACATTTAGAGGAAGAATTTAACCTGGAGAATATTCATCCGGAAGTTGAAGGAAAACTTAACGTGACGAGATCTGTGCTCATGACAGCTCTACAGGGACTCGTATTAAGTAATTTTTCGCTTCTAGGGATCTTACGATTGTAACCTTTTTTAAAAAAGCATAAGGATTTGGCTCAGAGGCCCATACGGTTTTTTGTTAAAATGTATACCTTTTAGCAAAAAATCATACTATGGGCCTCTAAGCCAATTTAAAAAAGCCTTCAATCGTAAAGTCCCTACTTCAGAACATTTTTGATCTTTGCCTGAATGGGACCCATCATTTTCTTCGTTTTTAGATGAGTGGATGGCGTTTATGATTTTCTATCCTCCGCTGCTCCTCACATTCTTAGTGGGACTTGAGCTCCTAATTTCCGTTCACCAGGTAAAATGAATAAATTCCCCTCGTCCTGGCTTCAAAATTTTATTTCTAATATCTTTTTCAATTTTATTTTAGTTTCCTTAATTTATATTTATTTATTTTAATTTCTCAAATTTTTTTTGGTTGAGCAGCGGAATTACTGTGTAGCAAAGCTATCACTAATCCTGAACTACATCCTCGTGGGCTTCTTGCTAATCCTGAGCATTGTCTCACTTGCCAATGGACTCCGCGTCGAGGTCGTGCTTCCCTTCATTTTCTTCTCAACAATCCAAGCCTACTTCCTTTGGATCGTATTTGAGTTTGCCATGTCAGAGCTCAAGTACCCTGGAGTTCTTTCAAATGGGGTCTACGGGGACACGACGGTTATACCTGGGAGGCTCTATGACGAGAATGATGACTTGAATTTATAATCAATTTCCCCAAGGATTAAAGGAAACAAGGAAACCGAATCTCTAAATGTAAATCTTATGGCTCTGGAGACGCATTTTCGACATGGCTGGCGCTGGCAGAATTTAAAAGATCAGATTTTCTATTTATTACTGATTTGATGAACTGAACTTTTTATTTTAGTAGAGACTTATTGCTAGGAAAATCGTGGACATGGAAATAAATTACATCATTTTTAGCTGTTACCACCCTGTTTAGCTTATAAGAGAACGGTACAAAGTGCTGCACCCGAAATTCCGTGATATCCACATGTAGTTTAACTCCCCTTTGATTTTCTCCAAATTAAAAATAATTATGGGATTTAAAATGGAAACTCGGGATTTGTAAAGAGGGCATCGTTGAAAATTCTCCGATTTTTTTCGTACATCCAAAAATAATTCTGAATTCTGGGTGTAAAATAGCCAGATGTTTCCTTCTTATACCTCTTCATTTCTAAATTATTTTACTGTGATTTAAAAACCCAGCAGGGAGGATTAAAGTGCTTTGTGATTTTGGAGATCCGAACTGGGAAATGAGACGAATAGGTGACACATGAAAGACGTAAAGGCTTATGACGTAGTTGGCTTAAAAAAAATAGACTTGGACATCATAATGATATTCACGCAGACGTTTGAGGTACTTCTGACCCTAAAAGGAATATTGAGACGAAAGTTAGTATTGCATTATTTACACAAACTATAAAGTAGTTCTAGTTACTGCGGTAACTGCATCCCGGGTAAGTATAAGGTCATTGAGGATAAGAGGTGATAGCGGTCTCAGCTTCTGCACGGTAGAGAGGTAGGCCAACCCTCTCAGAATCTCTAAACTATTCTTCACCCAACTGTCAGCTTCCTTCCAATCCGGTGCAAGTTCCAATGAGGTCAAACCTGGAAAAGAAAGATAGGTTTACCTCTAACCTAAAAAGAATTCAGTGAAATTTTCGTACTTTTCATGTTCCCGAAGCATGGGACGATAGCTTCCCTGTCAAGCCCAGACAACCATGTTTCGTCCCTTGGAATGCTAGCGAACTGAAATCCAGTTGCCACTCTTAGGTGCTTTAGCTGAGTGAGCCGAGTAAGAATAAACTCCATGCTTTCTTCATCCGCTTCCCCTAACTCCAGCTTTTCTAGGTTAGGAAGTTTAAGATCATTTTGAGCTCTGACGAGTTGTCCGAACAGTCCGAGTGAGCCTAGCCCTGGGCCGAGCCGAAGTGTAGACAGGTTAGAAAAATCTCCGGAAAGTGAAGAATAAGAGACGGAGACCCCTTCCCCTGCCGGATTAAAGATCCTGCTTGAGCTTTCGATTTTCAAAGTTCTCAAGTTTTCAATATGAGGAATCTGCACTACGAAAGGAACGTCTTCGTTTCCCTTAGTAAACATCGCTAAGTTCAAGTTCTGGAGTGTAGGAGACAGGCTGGCCAACCATTTGGATGTTGCTCTCAGCATCCTATGAGAACACTCAAAAGCCGTTAGTGTCACTGCGTGAACACGCAGTTGTAGGTTTCGCAATTCTCGGAAGAACTGCGCAGGCGCTCTAGCTGCGGAAATTTGAAAATTAAGGACTGGAATCGGTCCATCGCTGAGCTCTTTCAGTTGTGGGAGCATCATGCTTGTGTCGTTCGTGACTTGCAATTCTAATTCTCTAAGATTTGGACAGGTTGAGGCCAGGAAGAGACTGTCCAGTAGACCAGATGTGCTTCTTCTAATCGGAATTTTTAAGTGACTGAGACAAAGTAGAGGGGTGGCAGGTTTGAGGTCCTCAGCGGCTAACACCCCGTCGATACTTAAAGATTGGATGTTTGGCGACTTATTAATCAACTCAGACAACCATTCTATTTTCGACTCCATAGGGGCAGGACAGCGGATTTTGTGAAGAAGTACGAGGTTGGTGACAAAATCCCCGTAATTTTCTGCAAACATGTTGACTGAGTTGCTAACCTTTTCGTAATCCTCTATTCCCTAAAATGGAGAGAGAAAAAAAACAAAGCTTAAGAAACGACAGCTGCGTACCGCAAAGCGGCTGTGCAAGACAGTAGCTAACTTGCCAACCGTGACGTTCAAAAAGAAAGCGAAACTTCGTAAAAGGGAAACCCTGCCCTGCAATAGAGCCACTCATGTCCCCGAGGAACTCGCAAAGTGTTTCTTCTTCTTCCCACGAGTTCCGTGGCATCAAATTCATTTGGACGATTGGGAGAAGGTGGTTGATTTCTGGATGACAGATCAAGGAATTCCATCTTTTGCTGACGAGTCGTTTTTCCCGAAGAGCTCTTCCGTCCACGTAAAGCAGTATCTTGGTCAGTAGCTGCAAGCCAAAAGGAGAAGACAGCCATTTAACTCAAATCTAAAATTTCTAAATTAAATGATCCATTCCCTAGACGTACCTCATTTGGAATCTTCTCCATTTTTTACTGTAGCAGATTCGAATCCGATTTGTTAAGTTGTTGAAGCGTCAGGTGAACAAAAGTTAAATAGACGCCAGACAGAGAAAAGAGCCGGACACGGCTAACCCTTCACATAAAGACTGACATCCAACTCGACCTCCGCTGGACTAAAAATAAGCTTAAAAAATAATGACTGGGAAAAAATGGAAATAGTAGTAATCAAAAAGAAAATTTTACTCAAAAGGCAAGTCTCCTCCAAGCTTCAAGACTACATCCTTGACTTTTGAATTTAAGGAAGTTAAGAACTGACAAGCGATAAGCGTACATCAACCTCTGGAGCAAAAAATGGTTACTTTTTATTTTGATCCTCCCCCTAATTTATTTTTATTTTTTTTCCTATTTTTTATTTTTTTTTTGTTGAAATTATACTATGTGGCGAAGCTGTCACTGATACTGAACATCCTCGGGGGTTTCTTGCTAATCCTGAACATTGTCTCACCTGCCAATTGGTCCGGGGTCAAGGTCCTCCTCCCCTTCATTTTCTTCTCAACAATTCAAGCCTATTTCCTCTGGCTCTGGACCGTTTTTGAGTTTGCCATGGAGCTCAAGTACCCAGGGAGTGCTATCAAATGGGGTTTACGGTGACACCTGGTTATACCTGGGGGGGGGGGGGGGCTCTATTACGAGAACGATGACTTGAACTTATAATTGTTATAATCAATTTCCGAGGAAACAATGGAACCGAGTCTCCAAAATGTAATTCTTATGAAATTTCCGACATGGCTGCCAGAATTGAAGAGATCAGGTTTTTCTTGATTTGACAAATTGAAGTTTTTAAAGACTTATTCTTTGGAAAATTGCTGAATGAGAATTATTTCAGAATTTTAAACTGTTACCACGGCTATTTAACTTACAAGAGAACGCTAAAAATTGCTATTAAAATTCTGTGTTTATCAAAATGTAGTTTTCCCTTTCGATTTTCCTAGTTTCTGAAGATCTTTATGGGATTCGACATGTAAAATTCGGCATTTTAAGGAGGCATCGTTGAAAATTGTCAGTATTTTTTTTCGAATGCTCAAAATTTGATTTCTGGATTTCACTCAATTCTACGTGGTGGAGAATGGAGACCTAGTAAACTCAATTATAGATTTCTACCAAAATGCATTTTCCTTTACCCATGAAAGGTCAGGTGATACACAAATTTTGTGAATTAATGCTGTTACATCAATCTTTGCATCCAAATGTTCTCTTCTTGCACAGCTTCTTTTCTGAATTATTTTTGATTTAAAAATTTCCTTACAGGAAGAATTAGAATCTATTGTGGTTTTGGGAAGCGGAATTCTGAGGCATGTAGATGATTTGCAGCGTAAGAGACGTAAAGGCAGTTTTGGCAATGATTTTTTTTGGCAGATCGACAGTAAAATCTCTCTTTTGTCGGATTCATTCTTATTTTTCAGTCTATAGCAATAGCTCAACCTACTTCTAAAGTTTTTATGATTTAACATGGGAATTATAGCGGAGTTAGTTCGTTTTATTCATCGCCATCCCAGGAGAACAATGGGAATCTGCGGCTTCACGGACCTGGTTAGATATTTTCATAATGAGAATTAATTCTTTGCATAGCCATAACACACCTGCCTATTATTACACTTGCGTGTCAGTGCTGTTTACACAGGAAGTTGGATAAATCAATGTCAGCATCTGGAAAAAAATCTATTTTCATACGCTCAAGGAAAATGCACTTGAATTTAATATTATTTTTGATTCCTTATTCCCTATTGAGGTAATCGGACTCTGTGGGATGGCTTACATTATGCAGGCCTGGTACACGCCGAGTGAAGGACAAGTGAACTCGGCTCCTGAGCATTACGAAAATGAAAACAATGAAACACTGGGCCTCGGTCATCCAGCTAATGGGACTGACCTTACTATAATCCTTCGTAAGCTCTTCATTGTCTTAGCTGAAACTGGGATGATGAGATGCTAAATTCATGCATTCCTAATCTTCTACGCAGAAGGGCCTACGGCAGCAATTTTTCTCTACGGCCATTCAGCAGCCGGCCTGTCGCTAATTGGAATTTTACTCCTGAATGCAGCCATCCTAGTAAGAAAATAAAATAACTAATCAATTAATAAATTGCATATTTCCTTCTTTTTCGATTTCAGAAGAAATTCTGCCTGATTTTAGTAACGACTGCAGGGACGGCGTTCCTCACTGCTAGTTTTTTCCCATATTCAGTTTTCCTAGTTATGGTTGGTGTACACTGGCTGAAGACTCTACCGCTAATCCTAGCA